>CAHIKZ030005036.1:632500-682500 GCA_903632075.3 Acanthosepion pharaonis | reverse complement strand
TGTTTCCTGGGAAATTATAAATCCTGACTATAACGATTGAAAAGAAGGAAATTTAAATTCATTTTTCATAATATCAGACGATAAAATATTAAATAAGCATTTCCTGGGCGAAAAAAGTTTCATAAATTTGAAATAAATATCCGGAGAAAAGTTGATTAAGAAGACTCATATAATACAGTTAAAGCAAGGCTTTCAAAAACTAAAATAACACTTTTGTTAATTAATTATGTCATACTGTAACTCATTAACTCACATTAATTACATACAAATGTTGGTTTCAATAAATGTAAAACAAATTAGATGAAGACGAAGTCTTTCCATCACCACACAATAAAAAATAAAATTTCCTTAGGTAAATTCCAGGCCTATATTAAAAATGTTTCACGTCTACTTAAGGGCTTAAAGTCCCATATTAAAAATCACAGCTCAAGATAATCATATGCGAAACGATGATCAAAATATCTCCGCTC
The DNA here is from genome assembly GCA_903632075.3 of Acanthosepion pharaonis. Lineage (NCBI taxonomy): Eukaryota > Metazoa > Mollusca > Cephalopoda > Sepiida > Sepiidae > Acanthosepion > Acanthosepion pharaonis. The sequence continues at coordinate 682,030 of CAHIKZ030005036.1, read as the reverse complement.
AACTTCTTCTTTATGTACTGTTACTCTTGAAGACTTAGGCGATCATCTCTCTTCACGATTTCTAATCATTTATAATATAAACTTTGTCCCTTTGTTATTTCTCCTAAACTTTATTCCGTCATCCATTTACTCAATATCACTAAGTATGTTATGCGTTGTTTTCCTCTAACTTACCTTCAAACTGTCCTGTGAGTATCAGATTTTCCAACATTTCTTTCCTCATTATATGCCCGAGATATTTCAACCATCTCTTCCTGACGTTAAGTATAAGTTTCTTTTTTGTGTCCATTTTCTCTAAGACTTCGTCATTGTTCATATATTCGATCCATGGTATCCTGAGCCTCCTTCGATAGAACCACATTTTTATTGCTTCAAGTCTCTTCTTCATCCTTGAGGAGATTGTCCAACATTCATTGCCATATCGAAGGATAGATATTACGTAATAGTTCAGTAATCTTTTCTTTGTTTCTAAAGATTTTTTTCATGTTTCTTAATACTCTGCTTAATCTTTTGGGTGCATTTTTGGCTTTCCCATCACGCCTTCAGATTTCAGTGTCACAATTTCCGTCCTCTGTTAAAACACTTCCCAGATATTTCAATGTTTGTACTTATTTGATTTTGGTATCTCCAATTTCTAATTTGCACTTTAGTCCCATCCTTTTGATAACAGCCATATATTCTTTCTTCTTACAGATGATTAATTATTGCTTCTCACTTTCCTTCACAGTATTCTGTAGGAGTTTTTTTTTTTTTGTAGTTTTCTTTCTGCGTCTGTTACCAACAGGGTGACTTCTGCATATCTTCTGTTGTTAAGATTATAGCCACCAATAATGAATCCTTGTAGTATTTCTAATTCCATCAATATCGCCTCATCAGTATGGGAAAATTTGGCCAAATGATGAGAAATATTTTTTGGATCCGTTTTTTTCTCAGGGCGAATAAATTTTTAACATATATTTGTGTTATATATATATATATATATATATATATATATATATATATATATATATATATATAAGGATATTACAACAAAAAACGTAAGAATCGCTACACTATTGCAGTCGTGTTTCGATGCAAAACAATGCGTCTCCTCACGCGATTGTAAAATACTTGTGAGTGAAAGATTAATTTGCTATCAATGCTATCTTAATCAGATTATATCCTTTTTTTTTTTAAAAAAAAAGTAGGTATTTTGCTTTTGAAACCAAATTAATCGTTCACTCGCCAGTAATTTGAGGAGACTCATTGCCATGCATTGAGACACGACTGTAATTGTATAGCGATTCTTACATGTTTTTCTTGTAATATCTTAAAATAAATGATATTACTCTATGTGTTCTCTATTCGTTCTCATCATACCTCTGTATATATACATATATATATATATATTAGCTTATTACATGGAATCTTAACGTGGTCTGTCTTTTATTCAAACATATCTGCTCTGAATTTTACATTGAGCTCTCTGGATATCATCCTCCTCAGGTCTACCCATACGGATTACCTAAGTTTGAATAAACTATATATATATATATATATATATATATATATATATATATATATGTATAATATACGTCGATGGTTGTACTAGCACGAAGTATCAAGTCATCGTGACCGAAGGTTTGAGCGTGTTGGCCTTGTTCAAGCTATTGATCAAGCTAGATAATCCGGAAACTATTAATTAAGATCCACTCAGTATAATTGCAGTATAAACCGCAAGGTCAAATGTGCCTGAACAAGCGTCTGCAACAGGGATTTGCTGCCGCCCTAGTAGACGGGCATCCTCGGATACGAGTGGCCATCGATCCATATAGAGAGTAATAAGCTGACAAGTAAAGCTTTATCAGTAATAAAATGTCTGAAAACTAAACTCATGTACCAAATAATATTTTTTGAATAGAATCTTCAACGCAATCTATAGCAGCTGAATAGAATAAAGTGAATCTATGATCACAAAAGAAACCAGAAAAGAATCAAGAATGGAATATGTATGAATTGAAAGCAGATAGAAATTGATAAATGCGAACAAAAGATCGAATATTTGAGAAGAGTTTGAAGGCGTAAACACATTCCATTCGACAACCACAGCGTGTTCGCTTCACAACCAATAGAACAACATGCAACAAAGTGGACAAAAAGCAGGTGTAAAGACAAGATTCTATTGTTTGCGGCGTAAAAATTGTTTTCTTTTATTTTATATCATGTAACGACGAATGCCGTCCTCGGTGACGTCGTTTTATTTCACTGGCTGTATATATTGAACACAGATCTTCATTCCACGGCTTTCTGGGTTTCTGAATTCTGAGACGAAGAGTAGAAACATAAAGAAAATAGAAAATAAATAAACGTTGCTTATATTAACAACATTCAATTCTGTGACTATTGTCCTCGTGAAAATCAGTAAGCTTAAAGTATTTCTCGCATTTTCAAAAAGTAACGTTAATGGAAGTCGTAAAATCGACAAAACTATTATGGTCTGTTATACAATACGATCATGTGGAACTGATTTAAATTAGGAAAGAGAGAAAAAAAATTAAGCCGACTGACAAAAGGTCAGTAAGAAACTGAGAGGCAGATAGTAAAGAGAAGTAAAAGGATTTTGAAAGATTAACTCTAGGGAAAGTTTTTTTTTTTAACAGAGGATGGAAATTGCGATACTGACATGAGAAGCCGCATTGGAATAACGAAAAATGTCTTTCAAAGCGAAATGAAGTATTAAAAAGCCGGAAAATTTCAAGAGAAGCAAAGAGAAAATTACTGTACTATTAAATAATATCAGCCCCTCTATATAACAGTAAATTCTGGACAATCTCCTCACAAATGAAGAAGCCACTTGAAGTAACAGAAATTTAGTCCTAGAGAAGGATGCAGTGAATACCATGGACCGAACATGTAAGTTTTAGATAAAATGAAAACAAAAAAAGGAGACATATAATTAACATCAGAAAGAGATAGTTAACATTTATAGAACAAATTATGAGAAAAAAGGTTTTGGAAAATTCCATACTGACAGAACAATTAAAAGCATGTGAGACAGAGGATTTGAGTTGATTTGTTTAACGACATATCGACTCCTTACAAGTTTTTTAATGCCGAAATTTAATTTTCTTGAGATCTTTGTCATAATAAAATTATGATATATATTATTCTGCTTTCACAATTGAATACATAATAAATGATACTCAGCTCTGTCGCATACACAAGTTTGTGTGGATATCATTACTATTAGGTAGGTGCAAAAATAATGACGTAATGATGTCGTTTTTTGACGTTAAAAAATACGTCCAAAAAACGACATTATTACGTCATTATTTTTGCACCAACCTAATAGTAGCGGAAATATGTGTTTTATGCTGATTTGCTGAAGTTATATTTTGGAATACAGTTTAATTTCTTTAAAGAAATTGTAGGATATTATATGGATTAATATCATGAAAGAGTTATTTCATGTTGGTTGTTTGGTCGGGTGATTCTGTTTAGCGATATATCAATATTTATAGGTTAATTAATGCCGAACTCTAAATATTTTGAACAAAGATTCATGGCTTTAACTAAATATATTTTCAACGCAATTGTATATCTTCAACTAGAGATAAAATGCATTGTTAGCCATTTTGCTATAGAATGTATTGTTGGTATTTTTACTATAAACAGATATTGTTGATAATTTCTTTTTAATTTAAATATGTGTAATTAGTATTTTTCCTATAAAATGTATTTTTATTCTTTCATAGAGTTTTGCTTTTGTTTGGGAATTCATTATTTGTCCAGAGCTGGGAACCTAACTGGTGGTACCACTCCTGGTCAGGGTTGACTTGGGAACAACAGACAACCTTCAATATTTCAATGTGTCCTTGCTACCGTAGATAGTTTTTCACCATACTAAGTACTAGGGACAGAGGAAAACAATGCATGACCTATCTCGCGTGGTTGAGTAAATGAATGGCAGAACAAGGTTAGGAAAGATAGCAAATAGACAAATTTTATTTAGAGCTAAAATGGACAGGAAATCGTGGAGAGCCATATCACTGCCATTCTGAAGGGACATGGCATCTAGAAGATCGTTTTTTTTGTTTTGTTTTTTTCTGGGGGGGGGTTCTCATCTTATTTTCATTTTTGCACAGAAAGAATGAATCTAATTGATCCGGACCGCAACTTGAAATATCGCCGAAAATTTATTCTTTATTTCCTCACTACTTAATTAAGAATCAAAAGTAATAAAAATTAACGTAAGACTATTATATAATTAATATTAATGTTTATGTTTTGTAAAAAAAAGTGTGTGTAAAATAGAAAACAATAAGTTACGGATCAGGAGAAAAAAAACTATTTAAAAAAATAAACAAAATAAAATACATCGTATTTCTAAAATAGGATATATTTGATATGTACAGTTGTCGATCACAAGTCCCACAATAAAAGGAAAAAAGAAACAAGATGAGCTGGTGCCTTTTCACTTGTCCGTGAATTGACGTATCAGCAACTAGCAATCAAGCGATATTTCCTACTTTAAAAAAAAAAATGAAATATTCCCACTCCAAAATTTTTCAGTGAGATTCTGCAAGGCTAGCATAGGGAGTTTCTCACATTCAATATCTCTCCCCGTCACTGAAAAAGAAAGTCGGTAAAATTTTTTAATTAGGTTAAAGTAGTCAATATGCAGTGTCGGATTTATTAATATCGGCTAACTTTTTTTTCTTATGAAAAGACGTCTGATTTGACTTTTAGCAAAAAAAAAAAAAAAAGCAAGTAGGACTTTGGTGCACTGACCTAAAGGCCGCCTATATAACCAACAGAGTCCATCAGTGGACAACGACCGTAGTCACCAACCACCAGTTCGGGTCCTATAATGTCAGGATAATGTCACAGCTTGAAACGAACCAAAACGAAATTAATTCGGGGTCCTCGTTTCGCTGACAGAAGAGGGTTCAAATTTCAAATCTAAAATATAGTATTTGAAATGACCTAAGATTTATTAGAAAACATGTTCCATTTCATCTTAAAAATGAATCCTAAAAACGCACCTTTCGTCATACCCTTTTCCTGTTAGGCAGAAGAAGCCCTCTTGACACAGACGTCCATTTAGAATTAATTCAAAATGTGCGTTTTTTTTTCTTTTCTTTTTTTACTGTAAGGTTCAACATATACGGAGGACACTTCCTGTAGAAGGTTAGAGAAAAGAGACAGCTTATGCGGATAGGAGGGGGAGATAACGGCTAAACCTACACTTGAAAAGATTAAGATTGTAGTGATTGGAAAAACATCTTCTTGGAAGTCAATTCGACAGAGCAGTGATTCGCGTGAAGAAGCTTTTCGAGTGGGATATGGAGGGAATTAGGCTGGTTTGCTACAATATGTGTGGCATGTCGGGTCCACCCCGTGAAGGTTAGAACAGATGGAACCAGAGAAGGCATTTCGTCCGAGCACATTCCATGGGAGTACAGCGAGAGGCTTACCATGTCTGGGGGAGAGGAATTACAGGGTTTAAAATAATTTGTCACCCACAAGTATACGGAGACGCTTTTCGGCTCTATCGAGACGTGAATGTGAGAACTGGGCAGTTGCCGCCCAAATATGACAACAGTAACCCATTTTAGGCCTAATCTGGTCCGTGGAAAAGTAGAAGATTGCATGAGGAGTCAAGTACTGGAGCAGGGAACCGACTATTTTTCCTGCATCCTAAGCGATCGATCGTATGTACAAGTTCCACTTGAGGTCAAGGTTGAGTTTAAGGCCCAATAGTCTCGCAAGACACAGATCCTCCCCAAGGGGACATATGTACGTTTGTCTGTACAAGTATATATATATATATATATATATATATATATATATATATATATATATATATATATATATATATAACCACATCACACCCTTTGGAGAGGGTAGAATGGAGACCAACATGTTTTAATGGACTCAGCTATTTTCAATCTGCTTGCCTGAATCATCTTCAAGAAGCGAGAGCAAGATCTAAAAAGTCAGCCAATCTAACAGTGATCCCATATCACAATCCTCACACTTGCTTCATATGTCGCCTCCTTTGTAAGTCATATGCGGTTCTTAAATGCCACTTAAGATTATCGCACAAACTTTCATAACTGAATCAATAAGCATAAAGCCTTGTAATTATCTATTTTTTCAGGGTTTTACAAATTAACAGTATTTTCGTTGATAAACCCCTATCATTCTTCCTGATTACACTTATTTTTATGTGAATTCATTTATTGCCATTAACTTTGTTTTTAAAGTGAAGTTAAATTCACTTATAAGTTATAAGTCATTTTTGTGATGTAAGATTTTAGGCACCACTTAATGGATATGAATAAACAGATACTAATATGTAATTTTTATGAATAAACTGATTTTTATACGTGACAGTAATAGATTGATATTGATAATTATGAATGGATCGAAATATATGAGGAAAACTCAAAAATTCTCCGCACTACTCTCTAAAGGTATGTTATGGCGAAAGTGGCGATAATTTTTAACTTACCTTTGTATATGCAGAAACTAGTATCATTAGACATGAATAGGCTGATGTTAATAGATAGGCAGAAATAAATTTATGTCAAAAGATAGGCATGAATAGACTGGTAACAGGCGTGAATAGATTGATATCAAATGATAAGCGTGGATAGATTGATATCAATAGATAGGCATGAATAGACTGGTAACAGGCGTGAATAGATAGATATCAAATGATAAGCGTGGATAGATTGATATCAATAGATAGGCATGAATCGACTGTTAACAGGCGTGAATAGACGGATATCAAATGATAAGCGTGGATAGATTGATATCAATAGATAGGCATGAATCGACTGTTAACAGGCGTGAATAGATAGATATCTAATGATAAGCGTGGATAGATTGATATCAGTAGATAGACATGAATCGACTGTTAACAGGCGTGAATAAATTGATAAATGATAGGCGGGGATAGGTTGATATCAATAGATAGGGTTAAACTGCTAACAGATAGGTGTAAATAGATAGCTATCAATAGATAGGCGTGGATAGATTTATATCGATAGATAGGCAAGAATAGACTGTTAACAGGTGTGAAAAGATATTAATTGATAGGCATGGATAGAGTTATATCGATAGACATAAATATACTGCTAATAGATAATTATGAATAGATTGATATCAATAGATAAAAACCGGGTAAAATAATTAATGATTAGATAATAAATTTCGCGAGTTAAGGTTCGAGTATGACAAGTTGGTTATTATTTTTTTTTATTTCGCTCCCATACAGCATATGTAAGTCAAGAGAGAGTTTGACCAAATGTGTGCCGTTGATAATTATATGATTTTATTAAACTTTTAAGTAATTATTCGTTAATATCTGAAATTATTTTTTAAGTTTTATTTTATTTTTATTTTTAATTTTTATTTTTTTTTTTTTACTTTTCGAAATATTGAATTAAAATATACATTCGCATACGCAAAGGTACATACACAAAATTTCAGGGAAATTTAAATAAGCGTCTGTGACGCGCGGATTAATTTCTCCTGTCTGGTATTAACACTCAGGTAAAGTCGAAATATACGGCCATTTGTGCTCGTTTTATGATTTCTTCTGTTTGTTTAGTTTTCTTTGTGAGACAGATTGGAAAGGGAATCTATCTTTCCAATGTCTACTTTCAAAATCAGTTAAATTGCTTGTGCATGTGTGTGTGAGTGCGTGTGTTTGTCTTCATTGTCTACGGAAACCCCAGTAAATCACGCACTTATAACTTATACATGCGTATATATATTACATACGCGCATGCAAAGACACAAGTAGACAATGTATAACGGATATAGAATCAGATCTTCTTTATAAATAAATTATATTTAAGTAAATATATAGATATATTAACGAGGCGGAGAAAATCAAAAGTTAAATGCATGAACAGGTGTTCATTTATATTTACGTTTCTTTTTGCAATAATTCTTGAGAAGTACATTTATGTTTTCAATTACATCAAAATTCCTGGATCGTTATGCATATTCGTTTATATATATATATATATATATATATATATATATATATATATATATATATATATAACGAAAGCGCGTGTGTGTGTGTATAACTGACCAATGAAAGCGTACTGCATGCAATTCGAAATACCGAAAGTTTTACCCCCACCCTACGTACCGTTTCATTTCCCTAAAAATTTCTGATGAAACTATTTGAAATGAAACATATCAAATTTATAAACATTTCCCATCTATTTTTATTTAATTATTCTGTTGGCTTTAATACATTTTTTAATTTGCATACACGCATACACACACACGCACACACAAAACAGCGTGGGCCAAAAGTAAGCTTACACTTGTTTCATTATTTGTTTTACGTTTTAGACCTTACTTATCTAACTTATAATTAACTTTGCTGAACTGTTCTTTCACAAGATGGAGCACTTCCCCTTTATGCTTTAACAGTAAGGGACTAACTTAAAAAAAATCTTTCCACGGCGTTTCTTCGGAAGAAGAGACAGCATCGAACGACCACCACGTCCACCTGGTCTATCATCAATGGATTTCTTTTTGGCCGGTGTAGTAAAGAACAGGATTTATGAGAGATAATTTTCTAAATATATCTCTTTAAATGAGATGTCAGTGTTATTTTCATTTTTGCATACATCAGACGACAATTTTTTCCATCGCACCCTGTATATAGGTATAACGCCGAATTATGAACCCATTGAAATATTATGAATAAAAAAAAACCTGTAAAAGTAGAAATGATTATTTATTAATTTAGAAAGAAATCCTCTCGCATTTGAAGATGGAAAAGAATCAAACACTCCTTTGGTCTTAATTGATTAATTTAATCAATATAATATTTTTCTCTATTATTGATAACATAATCCCATTTATTTAAATCATCGGGCTTAATGAGGTGACGAGGAAGCCATTATTTTCCTGAAGGTGATTTGTGACTGAAGTGTGACTTTTATCGAACTGTTTTCCTAACTCCCTTCAGTTGGCTTTGGATTTTCATCAACTACAGCTTACAGAAGCTCAATATTTACAGAACTAGAAGTGGGACTTTACTCTTTGATTTCTTATTTCAAACCGAAATACATTACACCATCCGCTCATCCAAGCTTACATGATCTAGTATTCGCAAGTGGTTCTGACCAAGCTCGTCGTTGCTTAACTACTGTTATCGGACAAAGACCGGTGTTTCTGCGTGATATGGCCGTAAACTCACAAAGGAAAAAATGACTTTCTTTTTAAACTAATGCTTACATTAAAATAATTTATTCAATTCATTATGTTTTCTTTTTAATTACATTAAATCTGCCTTAACTTAAATAATGCATTAATTATTTAAATTCATTAAAAATAATTTTCATTCTGTGAAACTATGTAATATTAAATGTTTTTATACGAGGTCTGATCAAAGAGTAAGCAAAGTGTAGCCGATTGGCACAGATAGACTATGAACTCACACCTCAGTGATTCCATTAGTGATTGCGGCTTGTGTAACAGTTTATGGCTAAGGACAGCATTCCCCAGATTCGATAATTACCGTTATTCCCCAGATCTCGCCAATTTTAGATCTTCAAAAATCAAATCCCACTAAAGGAAGAAGATTTCAAGACGTCGATGAAATCCAAGAAAATACAATTAAGCAGCGGCTTGCTATCCCCCCAAAAAATTCCACGGATGCTTCCATCAATGGAAACGACATTGGATAAAATGTGTGGTTTCAGAAAGGGACCAATTCGAAAGACATTAAATGCTGAATTGTTATATATTATAGTTTTCTTCTTATAGTACCAGTTCCGATATACCTTTTGACTTTTGAGCAGACCTTGTATACAACTATTTTGTATATTGTTTATTTGCGATGATTTTAATCACTTTAAATTCTGAATTAATCATTTTATAGTCTGAATTAATGAATTTTGTCCCGAAAAAGTCATTTCCTTCTTTGCTAGGACATCTAACTGAATGACATACAAGGGTCAATTACAAATTCAATCAACGTAATGGGTTCCTTGATTTTTCAATGTGCATGCAAATTATTAACTCTTCCGAAATCAATTTCTTTCGGTTTGGAGGAGAAACAAATATCTATGCCTGTTTCACTTTGTAACATCTTCATTGTTGGTACATTGATTTGCATCTATGAAGCGGGCTTCTAGTGTAATTAAATGATGTATATACATATTATTTGGAACCCAAAATACAATTCGTATGTTGAATTGGCAATAAAACGTGGCAACATTAAAGTTAAAAAACAAGAATTAAATAAATGTTATATATGACATAATGCATTTATAAAATAATGGATATCTAATTGTAATACATAGTTTTTTTTTCACGAAAAATTCTAATAACTATATTTTAATGTAAACATACAATGTTTACAAAATTCTGTTAATTCATTACGCTGATTTAGGAAATCATTATTTCTAGGAAACTTAAAAATATGCAGCTTTTCGTGTAGACACAGAGTCATTTAAGGGCTTACATATTCTCGTTTTTTTCCATTTAACTGTGGGGTTTCTGATGATTATATAATGTTACATCTAACATTTATTTAATTCCTTGTATTCTAACTGTAATATTGTCATGTTTTATTGCCCATTCAACATAATATGCATTGTATTTTGGGTTCAAAATAATATATATATAAAATCATTTAATTACACTAGAGGTCGCTTTAAGATAAGTTCTCAAGTATATACATTTTTTTTATCTTAGAATTCTTTAAAATTAAACTTTAGTTAAATTTCTACCTATCTATCTATCTATCTATCTATCTATATATCTATCTATCTATCTATCTCTGAATACATCAATGTATCTTACATGTATAACCATAACCGGGTGTTAGTTAATGGTGACACGTCTTAAAAATATCATTGCATAGAGACAAGATTGAATAACATACCTACGTATAACCTGCAACCTATAACACACCTACGTATAACCTCCAACCTTTTCTGCTTCAACCCTTATTCGTCTTTTGATTGGTTAACCTAGACATACTACAAAACTTTGAAACTTTATCCCCACTCCTTTTTAAAGCATAAATAAGCTACCATACTGTTTTCTGTTTTCAAAAGTAAATTAATTTCATCATATGTTACCTAACATCGCCTGATGTTAGGTCACATTTTATTTTAGTTTCGAAACATATATTTTTTAATGTAGCGATGTAAAATATTTTTAAATAAAAACATTATTACAATATTGTTATGGTCCGGTTCCTTGTACCACGGTGATAGTCCAAGGTAGAACCAATAAAGAAGAACTCGAACACAGGTATGGAATAACACAGATATATTACAAACAGGAATATATACAGAGAAGTAGAAAGTGTTAGTACGAACAATCAGGTTTAGTAGTAATTGTCTGAACGCGACTATGTTTCGGACTGCCTCTGACTCGATTGACTCGCTCTGACTGACTGACAGACTTCTGACAGACTTCAGACTGAACGGTATTTAGTCACCTACCCCCCACGAGGGCATCATGTGGCACAAGGCCGGTTTTATCGAGCACTTTCTTTTAAAAAGTAAATGTTAAGGAACGGTGGAATCTTAATCTGTCCGTTCTTTCTCTTTATTTGTATATATGCATATACATACTGTTTATTTGTATATATGCATATACATATACATATACATACTTTCACAAGTCCAGGACAGTAGACGAAAATAAATAAATATTCTGTTTAATCAATAGACATGGGGAATCTTTGAAACTTAGATTTCCAAAAAAAAAATATTTAAGTTTTTTGGCTTTTTTTTTCAGTTAGCATTGCAATCAAACAATGAATTTGGAAAGCCATAGATTATAATAACTAAAAAAAAATAAGAATACCAGAAATTCTTTCATTTTTCTGCTTACCTTATTCTCTGAAGAAGTTCAAACTTTTAGATTAATAAACCTTTCCTACGAGGTCTTTATCCCGCCATTATATATATATATATAAGGTCATCCACAGACAGACTGTTTCGCAGCTCATTAGTGTGGCTAGACATCCGGTTGTATCTAGCTAGGATCGAAACCCGACTGAATTGGTGTCAGTCAGAGATTCTACCACTAAGCTGTCGGCGCACGGCAGGGATGAAGGTGAATTTTAGTGTATTTATTTTTAGAAACACACACATATATATAGATATAAAGGACAATGATCACAGCTGAATCAGACCAGGGAACAGCAGTATTAAAAAGTGTTCAATACACGTGAGAAAAATATATATGTAAAAATAAAAATAACATGTAAAGCTTTTAAATTTAAAAATCAGGCAGTCAGTTAAAATACGCGACCATGGTTTTGACCTGACAGTCGCTTCGGGCGATACATTTAAAATGATCACTTTAACGCCTTATTTATGAAATAAAATGGTAATTTTAAAAGTATCGCTCGAAGAGCCGTAAGGTCGAAACCATGGTCGCGTATTTTTAATTGACGTCCTGATTTTAAAGTATATATATATATATATATATATATATATATATATATATATATATAGAGAGAGAGAGAGAGAGAGATTGATCGATATATAGGAAAATGATATCTACTTTTTATATATCATAACAGTTTTAAGAAAATCTATGACAAAGTGAAAAGTATTTTTCCCGTGAAAAGTTTCGTCCTTTCAAACTTCATCGAACTAAAGTGATGTTTAATCTGATGTGGTTACACATGCACATGAAGAAGAAGGGACGCTGAAAGTATATAATTATAAAATCCGAAAGATAGATAGATAGATAGATAGATAGATAGATAGATAGATAGATATAGATAGAAAAAGAATAAAAATTACGTTGAAAGAAAATGTTGATTTTATTTAGTCGAAAGATCACTTAAGTCAAATCTTCCATCCACCACAGAATACGAAAATGCACACTTAACTACAAAATGATTCATTATACTTTCCATTGGCTTCCTGTTTCAACAAAGAAAGATATCTGATCCTGACACGTATCGTACACAAACTAACTAATTTATGTAAATAGGAGTTGGGTTATGTCATTCCCAAGGGTAATTACAATGTATTGAAATATATATTAGCCGTTGATTTTGGAGCGTTTCCATTACAATAAACACAATCTTACACTCACTTTCTCCCTCTCAAACACACACGCATTATATATATATATATATATATATATATATATATATATAGAGAGAGAGAGAGAGGGGGATGTATATGCGTGTAAATGCAGAGATAGATTGAGAGAGTTTAAGAAAGTCACAGAGTAAAATAGAGAATAACAAACAAAACATTTTATTTCGATTATTTTTAATATGTATAACTTTTTTCTCATTCACTGCTTGTATATCTCTTCTTTCCTTTCCTTTTCTTTGAATTTTTGCTTTGCTGCAAATTTCACATTCAGAAAGCATTATTTATCTTCCTTTTAATATTAATTACATGTCTTCTCTGGTCGACTCGAGGAAACATTAAAAACAATTAGCGTCTTTAAGTCCAAGCAATTAACATCTAAGAAATAAACACAGATCTAATTCTACATCATGCTTATCCTCAACGACTAAATTTTTAAATATATGTGAAGCGGGTAGGCATGCTTAAATGCAAAATAAGTAACAGAACTGTCCAACAAATAGAATTGACAAAGTTTGCAATAAGCAATAACAAGAAAAAGAACAGGCCAAAAATAATATAAATCCAGCAAACAAAATATGCAGTAATATAGCAAAGCAATATTAATATGGCAAAAGGATCACAAACAAAGAATTAACTTCGACATAGAAAAGCAAAATGAGACAAGCGAACGTAGCTTTCTGACTTCAAGACAAGACAAATCGGAACTGAGTGAGATGACAGTGCAAACCAGCCAAAAATCCCATCATGCATTTGTGTGCTTCTGCCTATAAAAGGAGAGAGGAAAGTGTATGTCTATATTTCTGAGATGAGGTATTATGTACATTATTTACATTATTCTGACTATTGTCCTCATCTTTGTCGCCATATTTATCACAACTCCGGCCTTCTTCTGTAACAACTATCCTGGGTACATGGCAACAGCCCCCCAAAACTGGGATAGGCGGGTACAAGAGTAGGAGGACAACAACACTAAGAAAACAGTCTGCCTGCCTTATATGAAGGGGTTATCAGAGAAAATACAAAGGATCTGCGATCCATATAACATCACGACAACCTTCAAAAGCTTGACGACACTTCGCAGATATCTCTCCCGGGTAAGACCCCCCATAGAAGAGAACATGACTAAAGACTGTGTGCAGCTGCGAAAAGGAATATAAATGAGAAAGAGACCGCCCCCTCAAGGTAAGGCTTCAAGAACACCAGAAAGCTGTAACACGAAGGGAAGTAGAAAAATCAGGCGTGGCTGACCACATATGGAGAGAGAACGGAGATCACCGCCTTCTGTGGGATCATGTTGAGATCATAGATAGGGATCACCATTGGAAAATTCGTAGACTTAAGGAATCAGCACATATGCTAGGCCACAAAAATCTCCTGAGCCGACCAAGCATAGAAATAAATACAATATGGGAACCAGTAATAAGGAGTGCCAGAGAAAAGCAATGATAGCAACAAAGTTGCAGTATGAGCTCTGGTAAAAACATACAATGATAACAGAAAAATTGCAATATGAGCACTGGTAAAAATGGTTGCTGAAGACATTGGGTTTATAATACACAGAAATTCATACCCAGATGTCCTCAAGGATACATGTCACAGTGAATAAAGGCGTTGGTTAGATCCAGTGACAAGACCCAAAGAGTGTGAGTTCAATACCCGGTTAAGGCAGTGGAGGACATTCAGACGGAAAATTAATATACTGATAGCTGATATCCATCAGATATGGCACGTGGAACTAGAACAGTCTACCCCAGTGAGCGAAATAAAGGGTTCAGTTCGAAATTCCAACCTGAAGAAGGCCGGAGCGTACAACGGCCGAAACGTTGTGATAAATATGTCAACAAAGACAAAGATGAGGACAATAGTCCGAATAATGTAAATAATGTAGGAAAGTGTTTTGCAGTCATGCTTACACAATTTACGGTGCAGTTTTCTGTGAACCATCTCCTGGTTGAGTTAAACACTATTTGTTTGCCTAGTTAATATGAGTAAGTGTTGCTCCCGGTCTTCCCTTTTATTTATGATCCATTGTCGATATTCCCAACCTCCCCAATTTGTTTTTGTCTCCCGTTTCTATCTTGACTCGGTCAGTCTTTGATTTCCCCACTCTGTCATTTATTTTTCCTACCCAATCCATTAGTGAGTGTGCTTCTTGATTCTGTCGATAGGCAGCATACAGCAGCAGCAGCTCTTATTAGTTTTGTGCGATGAACGGGTCCTATTAACATATGTTATGTTTAAGTTTGAATGTTTTGTTTTTATTTTCCTTCTTGGGTTCTTCACCACTTCATTTCATGATTCATTAAATTTTTATGTATTATTGTAAAAAAAGCGATTTTTGCATCACGGAGTTTTTGTAGGTTCCCTGTGTATATGTGGTATTGTGGTACATGTAGGAGTGACTGGCGATGGATGAGGTTTTGTGGTGAATGAGTAAACTGTAATGAATAAATACGTCATTAGTCTGATGAATTGTGATATTTATTGATGACCAGCATTACCCTACTTCCTCTTCGGTCTTGAGATACAATTTTTCATTTCATGTATAATAAATGTACATTCTTACACAATTTGAAGCCAACAATATATTTTCTCATTTTTGTTAGTTTCTTTCTTTTTTTTTCGCAACCCACAGTCCTAATTTTTGTTACAAGCCAGTATTTTTTCCTTATTGAACTGCTAGAACTGGTTCAGGACTGTAAATATCCGAACATATTCTTACTATATATGAGTATCTGAAATCTTACTGACGACATTTTTAGCACTCTTGTTAATAATGTATTATTCAATGAACAAAAATAGGCAAGTCGTACAATAGAAACCTGAAAACTAAACTTTGCACTGACTTTTTAATCATTTAGATTGGAATGTCATATGTTCGATTTCTAAAAATCTGTTTACTTGTAGTCATTTCTTACATTTTAACAAGTTTTAATATGGAATTTAATTATCGGTTTTAAAAATCTTCCAAAAATAAAATATATATTTTTGACACATTATTTGAATAAAATTAGCAAATTTAAAGTTAAATTAATCTGAAATGAAACAAATCTTTCTGATAGCATAAAAATATAGTATACAAACATTTCTTAATAACGGGTCCTGCTTTTCTCATGTCTTTATTGACGCTATCGATAAGCAACGAAGTGGTGACAGCTAGTATGGATGCCCATAACTGACATAAATTTACGAAATGTAAGTGAATGCATTTTGGTTTATAGATACATAATAATTTTTACAAATGAAGACATTTTCAGCAATTATCTAATATTTCATGGACTTTTAGTTACGTTTCAAGATGCTTTATGAAAAAAATAACATTTGACATAATATAAAATTATCTTAGATTAATTTTAAAATTTAATAACTTGAGATGAAATAACATGACAGAGGTAACTCAATAATTTATGAAATGTTATAGTATTTTATTTATTCTATATTTACATTTTTAATATATCTTTTCATTTTATTCTTTTAGATCAATGATAGTTATATTATTGTTAAATTTTTATAGTAATTTAAATTTTATTATTTATTCCGTAATTGTTTTAAATTTTATTATTTTAACCCAATACTGTAGACAATATTTAAAAAAGTAAAACTTACTTTAAAATTATGAAGAAACGTAAACCATGAAACTGAATAATGAAAGTGAAAATTGCAGAGTGACAGACAACTCTTAAATCTCGTGACCTTTTAAGCATAATGTCGTGTATGGATTACCATAGTTACAAAATGGGAACGTTTATACATTAAAAGTTTTTTTTAAATATTTGGTAAAACGACTGTTAAGAACTTTTGAATTTTTGATTGTAAATGTAGTTTTCATTTAATGACAATAACACCTAACCGTCTTGAAGTAATTTTAAACGATTTTTATAATATAAATTATTTAATTGAAATTTTACAAAAATGACAACAATTCTTGTAAAAATTAATTATTCATCGAAAAAATGTTTTTCTTCAAGCAATAGTTTCCTTAATATATCTTATTTAAAAAAAGTAATTAAAAGCTTTTCTAAGTAAATAATGTCATAGTTTTTTGCATTTTTATTTTACAATTGAGTGCAGATTTTCAGTGACTGGTTAACTGTTTTACAAAAAAAAAAAAAATGATTTACATTCTGTAAGGAGTCCTGCTATTAAATAATAAAAAATTCCCGCCCTAAAAATTGAATTTCTTGAAATTTCCTGAAATTAATTAATTGGGTGGTAACATATGCAAAGAATACTTTTTAAGAAAATTCTACAATTAAGAAATTTCAAAAATAATTTCATACATTTGTGTATAAATCATGAAAGTTTCATCAAATTCCAACTATTATTTCATTTTTAGAAGAATTTCCAAATCAATGTGTTTTTCACCGGAAAAAAAAGCACAAAATATTAATCGTATTTATTAAGTCGGCCGCTGACGTAAACAAAACATGATATTTAACCAAAATTTAGGACGTGCTAGAAAGGATTCAAAAAATTTAAAAAATAATCAAGAAATACTTTTGTGTTTCCTTTTAATAATAACATAAACATTTTGACGATAAAATTTTGTTTTTATATAGTTTAGGGTCCTTTTTCATCATGTTATGCTGTTTTTCAACGAAAAAGTGGAGCTACCTACTGTTTGGGAATATGAAAGAACAAGAATTAAGAAGATTGTGATTGAATTTAAATTTTTGAAGGTTCAAACTTGACTTGGAAGCATGAAACCGGGAGGAGTTCCACAAGAAAGAAGTACAATAGAGAGAAACTGTTAGCATAGAACGTACAGTTACAGCAGGCCATTTCGGTATTTATCATTTCACCCACGGGAAACGAATATGGCACAAGGCCGGTTTTATTGTGGGTTTCTCCGAGCCCGTAGGCTCGGCCAAAAAAATAGCCTTTTGAAGCCGATTAGACGGGTTCAGGCCCTGTCTACCTCCCCGGACGAAACCTTGCCCTTCGACAAAGCCTCGTCTGGGTTCCTCTCTGCTAACGCAGAGAGTTCGACAGACGTCGGAAGTCAGCTCAAGAACTTTTCAACTGCAAAATGATGTGACATCGTCACCAATCTAGTACTGAGTTTAAATTCATAAAGTCTAGGTACCATAGCGGAAAGCACATTAGAACAATTACCATGAAAGTATTTATAAAAAAAAGAAAAAGGCACAGAGAAGATACGTTACAGCGTGGGAAAGAAACTGAAGCTGAGTTGCCAAGATTTTATCACGAATCTCTAAGTATATAGCAGGAACACCAGACCAGACGTGGCGGCAATATTCAAAACAAAGACGAATGGTAGACTTATAAATATGTAAGATAGATTCTGGCGAGAAAAATTGTCTAATACGACATAGTGAATTAATTTACTTAGCTACAGACTTAGCAATTGATTCAATATACCTCTTACAGTTTATGTGGAAAACTTTAGTCCGAGAAGGCGCAATGAGTGACTCACCTGAAGAATAGCATCATCCATGCTGATGGAAGGTAAAAAGCGTTCTTTCAGGTTATTAATAGAGAACAGTTTCGTTTTGGGAGCTCACTCCATTTAACAAAAGATTGTAGATTATTATTGAGATCAACTGCTAATTTAACCTTATCGAACCGATCAGACTTAGAAGTAAATAGTTATATCATCAGCAGACATATCGAGTTGACATCAGGATGGTCATTTATGAAAATTATTAGGTTGGTGCAAAAGTAATGACGAAATAATGTCGTTTTTTGACGTATTTTTAACGTCAAAAAACGACATTCTTACGTCATTATTTTTGCACCAACCTAATATAAACAACGTTGGACCAGGGAGAGTGCCCAGAGGAACATCTGCTTTGAGGCAAAAAAGATCAATACGAGTGGCCATTCAAGACAACCTTTATTTCACGATTTGATACGAAAGATTGAATCAGTCTAACAATTCATCCAGAAATACTATAACCTTTCAACTTGTTAAGGCAACCAATATACTTAACCCTGTCAAAAGCCTTCAAGATGTCTAAAGCAACAGTCTGAGATTTACCATTATCTAAAGCATGATAGACTCTTTCAGCAATAATGCTACACAGGTTGAAAGTAATAATCCCTACGTAGATTAAAAATGCATATTGATAAAAGCTCTGACGAACAATAGAACTGCCATTTATAATTTATCTAGCAGATTGTATAAATAAGTTACAGTAAATTCAAAATGCAGTTTTAAATAGCTGAAATAATTAATCTGGTTATCTATTTAGGAAGGCAATGATTTTAGGTTGCATATTGTTGTTGTATATTTCGAATGAAAAATCTAAGGTAGCGTTAAATGGTAGGTTGTTAAGCCAATTTTCCCGAAAAAACATGTGTATTTTAGGGATCATAATTGCCAATAGATTTGAGGTTAAGCGAGGTGCCATCCTGTTACATTTTATGCAATTTCTGAGCCTCACGTTTGGCAGAAGCTCAGTAAAAGCAGGAAACTGAAATTGATGAAAAGGATCGTGAGAGGAAACGGTGGATGATCTGAAGCCAATCATGACCGGCCAAGAAAGACGACTGGGAACTAAATTGCCATGAAAAGGAGAAGGAAAATAATAAATAAATAAAAAAAAGCCGGATATACAAGGAATGTAGACAAAGATGAGAGAAAGGATCTGAGATAAAGGAACAATTGATCGAAATAGAAATGAGTAGAACAAACACGAGATATATCCGTGTCTCTGTGGCTCGGAAGCTGTATGAAATATATATGTGTATTTTGGTGGGGGGGGGGTACACAATAATATATTTTTCTATATTCCTTGGACTTATATTGGGTTAACATTTTCTAGCGGAAAACTCATAAAGTTTTCCAAGACAACTAGACTTCTGTAAATATTTCTTTCTTTCTTTCTTTCTTTCTTTCTTTCTTTCTTTCTTTCTTTCTTTCTTTCTTTCTTTCTTTCTTTCTTCACAGACACACACACATATCTCTGTGTGTGTACACAAACTAAAAAGCAAATGAGTAAGGCCTGCCTTTGTGAAATAACGTATCTCCCTTTTGTTTCGGATGCTATTATACATCCTACAAACAAACACACTACTACAGTAAGGAATAATCAACAATTTTACATTTTGAATTGTAGTGTGTGCGTGGGTGGGAATATAAATTACTATTATTATGCTTGGATGAAGAGCATGAAGGCGTGAAAGTCAGTACACAGGTTTAAATTTAAGGTGACAAACTTTTAATCTACAAAAGTTTAATCTATCTCCCTCTCACCCTCACTCTCTCTCTCTCTCTCTCTCTCTATATATATATATATATATATATATATATATATATATATATATATATTTATATATATATAGGGAAAAAAGATAGAGAGAAGGAGGAAGAAAAAGAAAGATATTCCTTGAAAATACACATCGATTCTCTATTCATTAATCACATGTATAGAACATCCAATAATCGTGTCACGCTGTGCACACAAACACAACACACAAACACAGCACACAAACAGAGAGAGAGAGAGAGAGAGAGAGAGAAACGCGCGCACTCCCACAGTCACACAGAGAGCAGAGAACACTTTTGCACAAAAATGTAGAAGGTCGCAAATCTACGCGTGACGTTAATAAAAGTTTCAAAGTTAAATTCGATATATATATATATATATATATATATATATATATATATATATATAAAGACAAACGGAAATATTCACATTGTCGTTGTACAGATACATTGTAGTTATATCTGAATTTTACATTCACACATACATTATATATATATATATATATATATATATATATATATATATATATATATATATATATTGTTTTTCTAAGGCAATATTATTAAATTATTAATAGACACAGACATTTTGTGATGATTAATTTAACTGATTAGCCTTTCCAGATAAGGAGGAAATTCTGTCTAAATTCCTCTGGATTTATTGTACCTTTCTTCTGACAATTTCTGATGCATTGTCACCCTTTTTCTGAAATGGATTATTCGTAATTTGGAAACATTGATCAGCAAAATTAATTGGCACACAATATATAAATACATACATTTATATACATATACATATATATGTGCGTGTATGCGTAAATTTATATATATATATATATATATATATATATATATATATATATATATATATATATATATACGCGTGCTTGTGTGTATGTTTATTTTATATATGTATGTAGGCTGACTATTTTATATTTTTTTCTGCTATTTACTTACTCACTGTGCATAAACTTGACAATCATTGGTACAATCATTCACAAAACAGATTGTGTGATTTTTTTATATTTTTCTTACTGACAGTTTTCAAATCGACATTATTCGTTCTCTTTTGCTCAAAGCCTCTCTTCTCTAACTTCTATCACGCTCTCTCTCTCTCTCTCTCTATATATATATATATATATATATATATATATATATATATATATATTGTGTGTGCCCCGCGTTTGCATGCATGCATGTGGGCGTGCATATGTCTAACTATCGATGTATTTGCCTGTCAATCTGTCTTTTTATCTTATACGCTCGACCAGGTACATTCCTTTGATATTACATATATATATATATATATATATATATATATATATATATATATATATATATATGTGTGTGTGTGTGTGTGTGTGTGTGTGTGTGTGTGTGTGTGTGTGTGTGTGTGTGAGAGAGAGAGAGAGAGCACGTGGGCGTCTGTGTGTTAATTTCTTTACCTTTTGCATCCACAACACAAGCTAGTCCATATTTACATACATTCATACACGCACAAAATTTTATACCTCCTGGATATTTCTATTTCACATTGCAATTTCCTTTCGCTAGACCCAATACACCACACGCATGCGCAATTACTCCCATCCTTTCTTCTTATATCTCGCCCTCTTCTCTTTCTACGTCCTCATGGTTGCTCTTATTTTTCTTGACACCCACTCTCATTTATCTTTGTTTTGTTCTGTCCTTCTCTCTCTTTCTCTCCAGTACAGGTTTTCCCTACTGTCGAGTTATTCAGAGAAACACGCAATATTTCTTAATCTCAATCACTCGTCTACCCGCTTACCTTCTCTCCAATAAACATTCACGATCGCTGTCCACCTCTACCCACCTCTCGCGAATGCATCTTTTCCGATCAAGGGAATATTTAGAATATGGCGTATTTTATAGAAATATATATAATATATATATATATATATATATATATATATATATATATATATATATATATATTTGTATTCCGTTCCCTGCCATCTTTCTCTGCATCCTACGCGTTCTCGCCTTTTCTTTTTTTATGGCTGATGGCTTGGGATTTTTAACTTTTTTTGTTTTCGTTTTGCTTATTTAATTCTTAACTTTGCCTTTCATGGATGTCGATTGCCAACAGGTCTTGCCTCTTCTCTGCGCGATTTATAAGGAAAAGATGCAAATGCCTGAAACAGAATATTTTGAGGATCAGTTTTGGCTGCTTACCCTACCCTGAACTGCTTGAAAAATGAATCAGAAGGCAAATATAAAAATAAAAATACAGGATATATTTCTATTGCTTTCAGAATAATAATAATAATAATAATAATAATAATAATAATAATAACTATTATTATTATTATTATTATTATTTTAATAATAATAATAAGAATTTTTAATATCATCAAAGATTTAAATAATTAGATTATTTATTAACACTGACGCACATCTATATTAGCTATAATGTGTCATAGTTTTAATGTTGAAATAGCAAGACATAACAATAAGTTCTATTCTAATAGAAATTCTTTTATCGCACTTCTCACTTGTGGAAATTTCTTCCGAGTTCTTGCTTCCCTGACATCTACAATCTTCAAACATTTAGGTGCAGTGTCAGTCGCCATATTCTGTCTTTATGAATCCTCTTCTTTAAAATCTTACCATTCTTTTCCACTCCCAGTCACCCCTTGCTGCGTAGCGGTATAATCACCTTACTTGGGGAGAAATGATTAATATACAGGGTGAGATTGATAAGTTGTCATCTAAATTACGCGAAAATGAAAATAACACTGTCTTCTCATTTTAACAAATATATTTACAAAAATTACACAAAAATATCTTGAAATAATAAAGAGTAAATTTATTCAATGAAATCACCATTGGCTTCAACTGCGGTCTCCTTGTTTACGTTGGTGGGTGCTGTCATAATCCTTGCCTTCAGTTAATCTTCGAGGGTACAAGTAGTTGTGTTGGTATCTCGCTTAACTGTGTCCCTCACATAGTAATGAAGAAGTTGGTTAGGTAGCCAGGTATAAGGGTTGATGTGGTTGCAGAAATTTTGATGACAGCCAGTTCTCCTGCTTGTGTGGTATGGTGCAGAGTCATGTTGCCAAAAATAGGGACTTTTAGTAGCCACCCTCTTGATACAGGGCAACACTACCTCCTCGAGGCACTTGATGTGGATTTTGTGTTGAGTCTGAGGCTCTCAGCAACAAAATCAGGAGTTTTTGTTTCTCATCAGAACGATCAGAGTTAGTTTACCGAATCCTCTGCACTCTCCCCAGATTGACACCCAGACACTCTGAAATGTTCGTAGTAGAGCTTCCGGTGCGATGTCACACAGTACAGCATGCCGTTTCCCAAATTCGGGGGGAGTGAATTGCGCTATGGTGCTCTTTTTCTCGCAGACGGTGCCAAACTGACCCTACTATAAGTGTAGTCGACAAAATCAAAAACAAAGCACATGCGGGAAATTAAAAAATATAAAATGGTGACAATTTCACCATAGCACCATATATATATATATATATATATATATATATATATATATATATATATATATATATATATATTTTAGGCAGCAATCCTTCTTTCATGCACATTTCATTGAATACTACAAAACACATTATTTATTATTTAACAGTTAAAATATTTCATCCGTGAAAATGGCAAAATGTATAGCCCAAAGCGCTCAGATAAAAATAACATTCGGTCAGTTTTTATATAATTTATCATCTGAAAAGGAAAAAAAATATTAGATCGCTAACCATTACACTATTATATATGTATGTATGTGCATGCATATATATATATATATATATATATATATATATATATATATATATATATATATATATATGCACACACACACACACATATATATATATATATATATATATATAATAGTCTTTTTTGCTGTTTTTTTATTAATTAATTCACTACAGGCAATGCAATAAAGCTACTTAGTCACTAGGGTTTGCTGATTATAAATGATTCTACGGTTTATGAATCAGGAAAATACTTTTTAGATTGTAAGAACTTTGGGGTGGGGCAGATAAAAATATTTCATTGATATTAGGCTTACTAATTAACACATAGCTGGGGGACGTAATGTGGATTCATAAGATTCCCAAGGATTTTTGCTCATAAGTGAATATAAGGAACCCAACAAAAATTCAAACTCAGCTATCCGATGCACAAATCCATGTTATTATCCATTACACCAACCGCACATCCAAATTTATTACATCTGGTATTCTCATGCCGGGTGAATGTAAAAGTATATGTGAAAAAGAACATTACTAAGGAAAGCGAACAATAAAAAAAAAACATGAATTAAGAAAACAGAGACATAACATTAGACATTGTATTTACATTTTTGGAGATCAGTGTTGACTGGGAAGCAAGAAACATGAAGAGAATATCACAAATGTTCGAGAAGAAACTCTTGGCATAAATCTTACGGTTGCCTCTAGAAATTCATTTCCTCCGAGACGGGGCTGGACTTATTGCCTGTCGCCTGAGGTGTCCCCAATAGGGGAAGTGCCGAAGGTGTTTGGACAATTTATGAACGGTATTGCCGTTAAATTCACTTTAAACCACGACCTTGTGTCACATTTCGTATCGACGTGGTCGCGCTGAAAAATACCCTTACCTGTCATAGGAGTTAACCTACAGTCAGTGAGGGTTTACTGAGGTATAGTCATCACGTTCTTGCTGTAATTGGAGCAGTGTTCCTACTCATTTTAAATGGGAGAAGTGCTAGGGCCCACAAATTCCAACTTTGCGGTGGCACCTTCTTCATTTCACTAAAGAGGTTGGACCGGTGTAATCCTGATACCAACGTGACCGGGCTGGGCAAAAAGCAATTTTTGTTCTTGGTCCATATGCATAAGTATTCCAACGGGGTTCTCTTTGTTAAAGCGACCTTGTGTCAAATCCAGATTTTGTGTGGAAGTCGGTGGGGGTCATAACTGGCACAGAAATTAACCATTAGCTAGTGAGGGTTTACTGTGACATATATATCGCCCCTGTGCTGTAAGTGGAGCTATATTTCTCCCCTTTTTAGATGGGAGAAGTTGCTCAGCTCTGGGGATTCCAACTCTGCGGCAGCACCATCATCGTTGCATTAAAGAGGTTGGATCGGTGTAACCGATGCCAGCGTGACAGTGGTCGCAGTTATTGGTCAAAAAACAATGTTTGTCCTTGGCCCATATGCATAAGTATGCTTATTGCGCTCCCCACGTTGTAGCGACCTTGTGTCACATCCAGCCTCGGTGGAGAGACCGAGTAAATATATCTAGTTGCCAATCTAGTACTGCGCTTAAACTCGTAAAGTTATAATACTGCCAGCGCTGTTATTAACCCAGTATTTCTTTCGCGGAACTTTCCTACACTTTTAATTGTCAATACTGCTTTGGGCTGCACCTGTAGCGCGAATATTTGACAATCTTCTCCTGTAAACTAGTAATAATGAGCACGGTCTTCAGAACGTGCTTCATTACTGCGGCCTGATATGCTTACTAAAAATAGATCTGCCTCTCAGCTAATATAGTTCCCATCAGTACGACTGGCTTTTTCTTTGAGTCAATATCAATACTAGCATGGGTATGTGTCCGCGCGTGCGTTTAACGAAAGTATATAAATAGTTACAATCATGCGGCTCTTTCTACATTTATCGATGCACGTTAACAGAAAAATAATCAAGTGTACATATCGCATACACTCATGTATAGAAGGTGTAACCATTTCAATTCGGTCATGCCGGTAGTGTGTCACTGGCGTAAAAACAATGACTTAGGCAAACGTTTGCACCAGAGAACGTACGGACATGTTCGCTTTCTTGAAATAGACCAGATGAGTCATTCGTTGACGAGCAGTAGAAGAAGTTGTAACGTGTTCATGTACTACAGCTGGCTGGAAAATATTCTGGTGCTGCGGATTAGCATAAGATTTTGTGTGGAGGTTTATAAAATTGCTATCGAAATGTTGCCATCATTTAAAAAAATGACTGTTTTATGATGAACATGTTATCAAGAATTCGAGCACATTTATTGGTACATGGGCTTCAAGGAAAAGCGATGTAGTCTGTCAAAAAGCACACAAATCGTCTGCAAATAGAGAAAGAGTACGAACCCTGTTGAGGCAAATTCTATCAAAAGTTTTGAAAGTGTGAATATTTACCTCGTCATATCTTATTTTTATTCATCATATCACGGTCACTAAATACCTTTTAAAATATGACTAGCGTTTCACTAGTACTTTTGCGATTTGTATACAAAATTTGTTGCTAATCCGCTGCTCTAGATTTGTTTCATTCATTCCACTCTAACAATATAATATGAACACTTCCAACTTCCTCTACTGCTCGTTAAAGAATGACTTATGAAGTATGTCACAAGAAATCGAATGTTGGAGTACGTCAGGATGTGCTCGAACACAAATATATGCCTGAATTGTTTATATGACCCTAGTGAATCATTGCGGCCATTCCGAGATATAAATACGCATCACGCAACATATATTTGTGATTAAAATGACAAACAATATTCTTTTGTCACCGATAGAAAAGGAATTTGTTTCTAATTGCCTTCTCCATAATTTTTTAAATCATAATTTTCCTTCTAGATTAGTTTCCAAGAAAGGTTAGCGGTCCTAACCTGCTTTCCTATTTAACTTATGTCTGCAGGAAGAAGAAATGGATCTATGCCTTTCCCTGTGGTCATTAGTGAAAAGTGAACACAGATTGACTCAGTTGGAATTTGAACTCTGATTGCGAATTCCATTTTAAAGACTGTTAACTGTTACGTCACTTGCACCTCCTTTACATAGACATCTTAATTAAAAATAACCAACGTCTTAATTATTTTAAATACACTTAAAATAATGAATGACAACAATGATGAGCTTATTATTTTTAATGCCTAGTTTATGAGCGATCTGTTGAAAAATATATATTATATATTAAGACGGATCAAAGTCAGCAATAAATAAATAAGTGTTATTGGTTAAAATGTATTTATTTCTCTATTGTATCATGTTAAATCATGGCAATTATGTGAAAAATAATATCGCCCAAATGTCTGCCAAGGCTTCAGCGGCACACCTCCACTCGATGGTCAAAATTTTTGATGATTCTCCTCGATTTCACTAATATGACTTATTATTTCATCCTTCAACTGTTGAATTGTCGTTGGCTTGTTGGCATAGACCTTACTTTTGAGATGACCCCCAAAGGAAGAAATCTAAAGGTCTCAAGTCGCACGATCGTGGTGACCAAGTGACTTCGCTGTTTCGAGAGATTATGCGACCTGGGAACTTCTCATTCGAATTCTATTTGAACGTCTATTTTCTTAATAGGCTTCGATAACTTTAAAACGATGTTTGATTGTTAATCTTTCCATAGTTGAAATAGCCAATGACTTAAGTTGTTAAATCTGAAAGAAAACTAAAAAAATCATTACTCTTAAACTTAATTCACATTTAAAATCGGCCCAAGTTATTGGAACACCCGTTACGTTGTAGCTCTTAGCAGTTCTTTTTTTTTTTTTGTTATCTCTCCTAAACCTTACTCCGTCATCCACTTTCTCAAGTTCACTAATTAGGTTATGCGTTGTTTTCTTCTCTTCCTCTTGCCTTCATTATTCCCCGTGAGTATAAATTTTCCAATCTCTCTTTCCTCACTATTTGCCCAAGAAATTTCAACGGTCTCTTTCTAATGTTAATTATAAGTTCTTTTTTTTTTGTCTTGATTTCATTGATGCTTACATATTCGGTACATAATATCCTCAGCATGCTTCTGAAGAACCACTTTTCTGTTGCTTCATTTGTGATGAGATTGTCCAGCATGCAATGCCATATAATAGACTTGATATTACGTAATATTCCCGTATTCGTTTCTTTGTTTCTAACGAAAATTTGTCTCTTTCTTAATATTTTGCTTAGATTTTGGAAGGCATCTTTCCATTTCCCTATACGCTTTCGGAGTTCACTCTCGCACTTTCCATCCTCTGTTAAAATACTTTCTTTAATTATTGTACTTGTTTGATTTTGGAATCTTCAATTTGCAATTTGCATTTTGAGCACTTCTGTTTGCTAACAAATATGCATTTTGTTTTCTTATGATTGATGTTATGTCCTTTCTTCTCGCTTTCCATTACAACATTCTGCATCTCTTGTAGATTTTCTTTCTCTGACCGCTGTGTCATCTGCATATCACGCCTCGTTAAAGATTGTGGCCGCCAGTAATCAATCCTTATATGAATTCAAATTCTCTCAAAATCGCCTTTATATATATATATATATATATATATATATATATATATATATATGAGGAGACACGCCCTTACTGTTTTTGGATATTTAATGAATTTATTTTCTATCCCTATACAGGCTGTTTGTTGCTAGTATATGTTCTGTATTATTCTAATGTCCTTTCCAAATATATCAAGGTTACCTAACTGTTCCAGTGGGTCTTTGTGACATGCGAAAATAGATATTCAATAACACTTGTGGTCTATTTTCATCTGTCTTTTACCAGTCTAGAATGTTTTATGTTCTGTGCTCAATTGTAAATTAATCCACCGAGAAAACATCGGTTTTCATCTGTATGCATATTGGACCATCTTATTTACTTTTTGAGACATTCATAAACTCGTTCAGAAATATCTAAACTGTCAGCTGTACACAAATCATTTTCTCCGATCGTTTAATGGTTTGAAGCGAGACAAGCTTGGAGGTCTGAGCAAGAATCGTACCTCTTCGAACCTCGTGAACTGTCCTTATAGTATCCCAAAGAACTGTGTCCGATAACATAAACCATATCACATGAGGATTTTCAATGACAGCAATGTCTAATTTGGATAGCACATTTGGCTTAAATGTAAAGGCAAAAGAGTAAAAAGACATAATCAAGCTGTCGTTCTGCACAACTTCAAACAAACGGTTAGGAAAGAAACTCCCGTTGATACAGGAAAGAGTGATAATAATTATTAGAGTTGAGAAATCTATTTTCCTGCCAAATGGTAATAATAGAAATCTCTGTCTATAAAAGGCAGCTTGTGTGTGTGTGTGTGTGTGTGTGTGTGTGTGTGTGTGTGTGTGTGTGTGTGTGTGTGTGTGTGTAACGAATGCACGGCCTCAATTTTCGACGGATTGGCACCAAAATTTACATGCCCTTGTTCCAAGTTAGCGGGAAAGCCAAGACCGACTTTGCATTTCCCAACTCCCATCGATAGTGGAAATAATCGATTTTTTCATGCTTCTACGACAGTTTTCATGTAGTTTGTGGACATTTTCTACTGGCCAGAATGAGAGCCTATAGCTGGCTGCCACAAATAGTCAGGAAGATTATATTGGCTAGTGTAAGAGCCAACAGCTGACTGACACGAATCTTAACTTGCATGCTAGCATGCAAAAAAATCGATAGCTGCATTCGTCACAAGTGGGAAAAATTTAAATCTGCATAGCGCTTTACTCCAATTGGCTCATTCGCTTGCTTAAACTCAACGTTGATTCTGATTCTGCAGAACTTGTTTGGGTGTGAAAAAACATTTGTTGTTAACATTCTTTTTTCATTCGGTTTTTCCAATTATGAGTCCTTTTTTAAAGCTGATCGTTTTGTGTTCATTTTGTTTAGTTCTTTTGTCGTAACAGATTTAATGTTTAGTATAGAGCTTAGAAAAAATTCGCAGTGTGAGATAGGCAAGAAGTAAGGCATGTAGCAACATCAGCACGGCAAGGGCACTCCTTTAAAGGCAAGGAAGGGCGCAAAAATATTTTAAGTCAAATGATAGCGATTGCTGTATGAGTCGTGCGATTTTTGAATCAAGCACGGGCGACGCCGGGCCATGCAGCTAGTATGTTTATAAACTTCAAACAAAAGCATCACAGGCTGCCGGGTCAGTGAATGCCAAAGGTTTTCATTTAAGGAAACGGCTAATATTACCAATATCATAATCATTAATTGATATTGTATTATCATTAATTGATATTTTATTAATAGATTTGAAACTGATAGTCAAAACAAATAATCCTTATTAAGCAATAGAGAATACATGAATAGCCTGAGATGATAATACTTGTAAAATCTAATAACACTGAAAGATGGATATTAGAACGATTCCTTTCTTTCAAAACATACATTTATTTCGATGTTATTCGATATTCTGCAGCTTTTTTCAGTTAGTCCATGCTTAAGAGATAATGATATAGATAAGGTGACTTTTGCCAAGAGAAAATATATTAATAAACCTAGTTCGGGGAAAATATATATTTATAAAGCTAGTTCGAGAAAATAGAAAATAGAAGAAAAAATATGAAGAACTACGAATTCAAAATTATTGTCAATCCACTAAATTGATGCCTGCTTGACCAACTTATTTTAATATCTGACTCCAATTGCAGACAATCACACGCTGTATTCTAACGCACAACTTGTCAGTGATAAAACTCGATCAATAAGACCGTCAGAGAAGAGTTCCAGTTGGAACAGAAAATAGTGTACTAAAATTATCTCTTCTCCACAGCATATACACATTTCATAACTCCACTTGTCTATCCTAAGAAATATCTTCCCAATGATGTACAATACTACATCCAATTATTTATTAGTAATCGTTACAGCTTCAGCATCGTATATATTTTTGGAAATACATCTAACTCCATTGAATCGGGATAATTAAATCTTTAAAGAGAGATTTTTTACTAATCCTGACATGGAATCTCAGCTTTTACCACTTTCCCGCCACTCTAACGTGGTTTTCCGGTGCCTTTTCTATAAATATTTTTGTTCTGATGAGCCATCCTCTTTAGTACCTGGACTTGACGTATTTAAGCGTAGTGCTAGACTGGCAACTAAGTCTCAACATTTTACAGTTGAAACTTCTACATATAACCATAAGTTCTATACTAGCTGTTTTCTTCTCTCGTACTTCTCATTTGTGGAAATCCCTTCTGCCTTTTTGCTTTCTAGTCAACTTTCAAAATTTAAATACAATGTCAATCGTTATCTTCTGTCTACTCCCTGTCTTTTTATTGTCCTCTCTCCTTAATTACGATTCTTCTCACTTTCTTTCACTGTCAGAAATTTATTGCTTTATCGCCTTTTTTCGGTGAAATGATTAAAAATTAAGGCTGCGATTTTCTCCTATGTAAGACTAACTTTCAGAGGGGGGAGCTGGATCAGTTTGTAACCTAGAAAGGGTTAATGAATGAGGATCACCAAAACGGAGGTTGGAAATGAAATTGTAATCTTTATAACATCAACAAAATACAATACTCGCCAGCGGCGTGAAGTAGGTAAACCACTGCTACAATAGCGTCCAACGTATTTATGATGATTGGGACATACCTATTAGTGTTCATAGATGCGGTATATAACACTGATTATCCCTGTTCGATTGCTGACTCTTTGCTGAAGCTTCATTTTATCTCGATAGTTTTTTTTTTATTTTATGTTTAATTAAAAGATTAATCAGTGTTCAATTTTTTATTAATAATCCTACCATTTTTCATCATTTGCTGTTTGATAAAATCCTTTACTAAGTTTCTTTTACTGAGAATGTTATTTAGCATATGACATTGAGCGTTTTTCTGAGCATGTGAGATGGTCTTGTGAGCATAAACACTTTATTACAGATAGAAAAAAAAGTTCCCTGAGATCGCATGTAACAGTATATATTTTTATTCCTAATTCTCCTTTTATTACTGGAATTACGGAGAACTGAGACCAATCTCTCTTAAGCTCAAGCAAAAATGGACACCGAGCGGATAGGGAAATCATATCATCCTTACTCCTATGGCATAATTCTGGAACTGTCTTCTCACAAAAATTGACTTTCCCCAGACACCATACCTCGGGACTTAGAGTTGGATATCAGGGATCTAGTGATATCAATACAGGGCTGAACAGTATAGAAACGGATTGTCATTGGTGTTCCAACCAAACATAGGGTGGTCGAAATATGATGCTGCTGCTGATGATGATGACGTATGGCGTTCTTCCAATGAAAATAATTATATTATAATACAGAAAAAAACTTGGGAACTCGGTTGAAAGAACAAAGGGATGTATTGTAAAAGATAAGAATTGATGCTAGCAAAGTAAATGACCCTTGGCATAAACTGATCAGGAAAAGAAAATATTGAATTTTGAATTTCTGAGGAGGACGAGTCATTTGGTTGAATCGTAAATATTTGTTCATTTTGTTTATGAACGTTAATTTTAAAAAAATAAAATATAATTATATTTTATTCAATTAAATATCCACCATTACTTGCAATGACAAGTTGCCACTTATCAAGTAGCTCTGTGTGTAAAATTCAACAAATTTAGAGTAAAATTAGACAATTTAGAGTAAAATTCAAAAAATGTGAAGAAAAGATCTTGACAAAGTCTTCAATCCATTTTTTTATAATAGAAATTTTTCCTCGTCAAAGCGTTTTGCAGCTTTCGAGAAACCTAATAATTGGTTGGTGTAAGGTCAGCTGAATATGGTGAGTGCAGTAAGACAGACCAACCTAGTTCGAAAATGTTTTGCTTGCTGTAGACGTTTTTGTATTTTCATTGAAAAGAACGATTGTATTTCTTTTGATGAACACAGAGCGTTCTAATCAAACCTTTGTTAATACGCTATATCTTCTGTAGGTATAAATGTGCATTTAGCGTTTCATTGTGCTTTAATTTAAATGAATTAGACCCGATGATCTCCATCCACAACATTATGGATACTTCCATGGAGCACAGGTTTGAGCACCAGGTGTGGAGATCTATTGTTGTCAATCCAGTGCATTTGCATTGAACATTGTTGTATGTAACCGATTTTTCATTACACGTTATCATATATTTAAGGAAGGGTAAGTTAGGATGATATATCCGTCGTTAAAATTGGTTTCGTAAAAAGGAAAAAAACTAATTATGGTTCAACCTAATATTTTAGAATGTGTATAAAACAACAGAGAAGAACTTACATTTAATAAAGTATATAATAGTCATATCTTCTGCAATACATACTCGAGTAATGCCAATGAAACATTTATGAATAATATAATTCTAATTGTTCGTTGGTTCCGTAGAGATTTTGGTTAGAACGCAAGTTACGACCTGTCAATACCTCATAAGTAATAGACTATTCTGTTTTGAGTGGGGGGGAAACGGTTTCAGTTTAGTGAAAGAAAGAAAGAAAGAAAGAAAGAAAGAAAGAAAGAGAGAAAGAAAGAGAGAGAGAGATTTCATACAGGGTAAAAGAAATATAAGTAGAAAGAAAGAGGCAGGATAAAATGTGTTTAACGTCTGCTTCAGTGTCATGGAAAAAGCGTCCCAATTTTAAATACTAGAATGTTTTGGCACCACGCTAACGCATGTTTTAATACGCTAACGCGTGCTGAAATCCTCACAGTGTTTAATATTTTTGAAGATATCGTTAATATTTTTTCGATATTTACAATCTCCACGTTTCGTTCAATTTTGCAAAGCGGTCGATGAAATTTGAAGAAGCTGATTTGTTTGGAAAAATACTTTGGCAAAAAAACCTACTTCGTGGTTTAATAATTTCTTTCCTTTAATTTAATTCTACGGAACTTCATAGTAAACAATAATTTTAAGATTTTTTTTTTTTTGATTTTTTCTTTTTAACAGCGAAGAATAAATTCTCAGGATTTCTTACACCTGAGCAACTCGCCATACAAAAATATTTCTTTCTGGAGCCAAATTCCAACATTTTAAAGCCTTTGGCCGTGGGATTTGTTTATAGTTCTCACAAACGCAGTGCGAATGGAAAACTGGATTCTTGTATAATTGAAAACTTAAAGAAAAGAAAAATTATTGCATTTTTATTAAATAAATATTTGTTATTTTAATTATTAAATTGTTTTTAAAGTAGTGAGAGTATTCTGTATGTTAAATAATAAACCTTTTAATTTTTCTAAAAAAATTAATGAAAATTTATTGTACTAATCTACGCACCCTAGTAAAACCAACTGTATTTTGTATAAACTCTTACTTGCTGGCAATTCTCACCAAAATTTGCTTTCGATCGGTAAATGTATGGCTATATTAGAGCGTGTAACTAACGGAAGTCAGAGAATTTTATACATAGATTTTGATTTGTCCCTTCTTGCTATTAATAACCTGAATTCATATTTATGATTGCTGTTGTAACATTTTGTTAGTTTTATAAGCTCAAACATTGACATACGGAAATTTCCACGTGTATTTTGTAGTCGGAGAACTCGTAAGGACCTTTTTCAATCATTGACTTAGTTACGTTTCATTAGATAATTAAAGTAAAGAAACCGTAAAATTTTCACGGGTTTTGCTAGAAGATAATATTAGTCAAAATCCACTTCTGAAAACAACGAACGCTCAAATCACTTCGACTGCTTCCTAGGTCGTCAGAAATGTTCAAAGCGTGCTTATTTCCAGCGACGATAACGAAATCTAAAACTTAAAACAGCTGCAGGTGACTATATAAAGGATGGGATTATTTATAAAATCATGCTGAATAACTGAGCATATTATATTAATTAAAAATTGTAAAAAAAGAATTCTTGGAATGGAAGCATTTTTTGATTTAACCATATTCTATCTCTAAATACAAAATTCTTATTTTTTTCCACGTGAAATTATCCACAACATTTTTCGAATTATTGATTTCAATTTCGTTTTTCAATATCATTTTCACAGAAAAAAAAAAGAATCTTGCGTTTTGTGTCATTTTTCTTTAATTCATTTGCCAAAAAAAATCTATTCAGCCAGTTAATTAACTTTATGCATTTTTTCCTCAAATTCATTTTTGTATTTTGCGTGTAAACAAAATCAAAATTTCACTTTAATTTTAACCAAAAACTATTGGCGCTTACACGTCAATATAAATGAATTGAGCTGTTGAATGAATGTAAAAAGATTCAGGGAAAATCTGTCGCCAAAAATGATTAATCTTAGAAAAGAGAAGCAAAGTTTCTACAATCACTGAGCTGTTGCTGGCCAGTCTTTACTGTTCAGCCTTGACAGAATCCAAAAGTGATTTTCTGGCATTGTGAGTGATAAATTATTCTCCCCCACCCACAAACTTCAGCCAATAGACAAAACGTTGCTAGCCTCTAATTAATCTACATCCACACCATTTATAGTGATTTTCCAAGCGTAGCTTAGATGTGACACAAGGGCGAAAGTATGAGGCACACAGTGAGGATCGAACTCCCTACTCAGTCGTAATTGTTCTAGCGAGACAAACTAGCTAACCATTACACCGCCTCAAGTTGTCCCTATCCCGTATTTATAGGGCAGATATTCGGACGAGTTACTTTCCTTAGAGCCACCAATTAGGACCATCACAACTAGGACGTAGCAGGACATCTTCACAGTGGCAAATTATTCCCAATCCATTCGTGTTCATTTGATCAGGAGTAAGACTGCTTCTTCCTCCCCTGAACTGTTACTTTGTTAAGCAAAATCCCGAGACGAGTCTTCCTTAACAACTACAATTTTGGCCACTTTAAGTTTAGGGCCAACGGATATCTACGCTACATGTCCTCGTAATGCGCACTTTTTAATTCCCCCTTTTCTCCTTTCAAAAAACAAATATCTCTTATAAATTCTCCACCTTGAGATACCCTTGGGCCTGATACTGAGCTAACTAAAATTATAATAAAGATAACAGAGTTAAAAGACACTTAATGTTTTCTTAAATCTGTTATAGGCAGAAGAGGACTGTTCGGGATTGGTTTTGTCCCAGTTGGCAATTTCGTAAAACACACACACACACACACACACACACACACACACACACACACACACACACATATATATATATATATATATATATATATATATATATATATATAAAGAGAGAGAGAGAAACATGTATATACTAAACTCAGCTTACACTGAAGTGACGAATCAGATGACCGCACTCAGGTGTGAAAGATGCCTGCAAACCATTTATCTCTGAAGAGGCAGCCTGGCGTGTACGCCAAGACTGCAAGAATCATCAAGTGCAGTTGTACCGATTTAACATGGTAGGAATTGTTATCAATATAATCAACACTTGCAAGTTACAATTG
This sequence comes from Acanthosepion pharaonis, assembly GCA_903632075.3. Classification (NCBI taxonomy): domain Eukaryota; kingdom Metazoa; phylum Mollusca; class Cephalopoda; order Sepiida; family Sepiidae; genus Acanthosepion; species Acanthosepion pharaonis. The sequence goes on along the minus strand of CAHIKZ030005036.1, from coordinate 645,667 downwards.
TTGAAAAAGTAAAACTAATACCTGGAAATTACAGGCAGTAATCGCAAAAAGATGTTTTACAGTTGACCAACATGATAGAATCCCGTTACACACACACAAAAAAATGAATTTTGCGTTTTGTATCATTTTTGTTTAATTCATTTGCCAAATTATCTGTGTGTGTGTGTGTGTGTGTGTGTGTGTGTGTGTGTGTGTGTGTGTGTGTGTGAGAGAGAGAGAGAGAGAGAGAGAGAGAGAGAGAGAGAGAGAGAGGCACGGTGGAGTAATGAACAGCGGTTTGACTGAGTAATCGGAGAGCCGAGTTCGAATTCCAGTCGAACCCATTACATTCACTTACGTGCTAAAACCCTTGGGAAAGGTATATGAATCATCTTCTTCACCCTCCAGCTATATAGCAGGACAGACTGGGTTCTATAGCCTTGGATGGCAACTGGTCTAGAAGAAGGACAAAGCTGTATTCAAGGCCTGGGGAGGGCCGTTTGTGGATCTTGTGGCATGTGGTGCACCAGGTCTCTGTATTCAGCGCTTCAAAAAGTGTGGATAGTCCTGTAAAAAACCTTCACCACTATAATCAAATCTCATTTGCTGGTGTCGGGCTGTCGGTTTCGTAGGAAATAATCTGCTTGATCCTCATACGTCGAATTCGGCAGTAGAGTCGAGTACACACACACACACACACACATATATATATATATATATATATATATATATATATATATATATATATATATATATTTCAAAACTAATTTGGTTAAATAATTTAGACATATAATGTCGATTTATTTTTTTCATTGTGATCCTTTTAAGTTCATGGATTAATTTCTTGGTACCCTTAGAAAATTGATTCAGCAAAATATCAAAATTTTCTTTCAAATAATTTTTATTTTCCCAAGTACTTTCAATCTCATCTGAAACCATCTTCAGGAGTTTAAATTTTCTGTGAATGTGTATACGTATTTCTGTAAATTCAAAACATTTCAACTGTTCGTTTTACTGCATTATACTATGAAAAAAAAAACATGTGAATTTTAACTTGGAAATCTAGAACGCTTAACACAGAAATAGGAAGGAGTATTGGGATAACGAAATATCTTTTTTCAGAAGCTAAGCAACGTATTAAGTAACAAGGATATTTCTTTATAAACAAAGAAAGAAGTGCTGAAAGGCCGTGTAATATCAGCCTTAATATCTAGCAGGTAATGGTAGTCAATCATCTCACACAAATGAAGAATCTACTTGAGATAACAGTTATGTAGTTTTACTAAAAGATGCTGAGAGTACCATAGGCTGGACCTGTGAGCAACGACACAGTTTCAGGCAAAATGTATACAAATGGGACGTAATTACCATGAAAAAGAAACAGTTAAATTTTTAGGTTACCCAACGAGGAGAGAGGAGTTAGAAAATTTGACAATCACAGAGTACGTGGAAGGCAAGCGGCACAGTGGAAAGCAGTACATACCTTATCTAATGCTCTATGTAAACAGAACATAGATTAGGAGAGATAGCAAAATACAAGATTTGCTAAGATCGACGAAGAAATTGTGGAGAGCCATGATCGCTCAGGTGTTGAAGGTATACGGCACAGAGAACAAGAAAATGAAGCAGTTTTCTATTTCAGATGTGGAACAAGGCCGAAAGTATGTGAGGATCGAACTCATAACTCAGTTGGAATTGTTTAGGCGAGACAAGCTTTCAAACAGTTTACAACACATCGAGGTGCCCTAGTTGCCTCTATATGAACAGACCATTGACTTTTTTTTCTTTATTTTAAGTAAAGATGAAAAGGGGGTGCTATTTCCACATTCTGATAACCTTGTCTGTGTGGATCAACTTGGAAGATAGATTTACAAAGAGAATGAAGTGGCGATTATGGAGGCGTAGAAGAGCACCTGCTTAATTTAATAACTTTTTTTTTCCTTGGCATATGGCGTCAGTTTTTAACTGCGAACGTCAGTAAGAAATCCACGTGTCAAATAAAAAATAGGCAGAAAAATATGATGTAAAATCAACGAAGCGTATCCAAGAATTACTTTTACCTCAAATGCGCACTTAATCTTACATGTATGCATAAGGGTTTATATATGCATAAATGAAATTCCTTGCTTGTTGAATTTAGGAAAACTTGTTTAGATGAATTCAGATAGATAGATAGATAGATAGATAGATAGATAGATAGATAGATAGAACAGTGAGTGTTTTAAGTAGAAAAAACAAGCAGCTTTGATATAACCACCAACAATATACCAGGACACATAAGGGAAATTATGTTTGATAACACGATCATATTTCATAATACCCGTAACCAAAAACATCTCCGTGTCAGAGTAGCCCTCCATAAATATCTGGCAACCAGTATTAACAGCTAAAATATTGTGTTAAAGTCGTTTTCTTTTTGTTTTTTGCTTTTTATAGAAAGTCTCCAAACCGAATTCCTGCTACTGTTCTCTTTCACGCGTCTCGGAATAAATGCTACTTATATATAAGCACCATGCACTACATCTCAAATAGACAACAAACCTCTTGAAAACAGGAACGGACAACTCAAGACAACTCTGGACCGACACAACTCGGCACCAGATAAACATAACTTTTTTATAATTGAATATAAGTAATTTATTGAGGATTAAAACCATAATTACTGAATATTTTTCTTCAAATAAAACATTTTGAAAGGCTTTATGTTAAACGTGAAAAAGTTTTTTGCTTTTTTTTAATTATTTTTAATAAAATAAATCGTATATTATTAAATAGTCTTTTATAAAAACATTTTTGAATGTCGATTTACTTTACGATTCAGTTTTTTAAAAATAATTAAAAACAAAAAACTGCTTCAATTTTTGCATTTTCGATTTTCTTTATTAAAAAAACAATTATTTTTATATGTCAATTTACTTTGTTAGAAAATACATTTCTTTACGATTTACTGGGAAATTATTCTCTGGAAGAGCATGAAATAATCACTTCTCTTCTTAGCTAGCGCTTACATAACAATCTGCGTGGACAGTTCTGAATTCAAATCTTTTTAGGCGTGCACGTGGGCGTGAGCGTGCCAACACCACCCTGTAAAAACTGACTGGGTACAGAAACTACACTAGCACCAATGAAGTTTATTTACACCGAGGAGAAGGGGAAATTGTTTTAAAGAAGGATTTACTATTTATTCACTGAATTCTTTTTTTTTTTTTTTTTTTTCTGATGTGTGTCAATTGTTACTTATTTCCAAACTTCGAATCAATAAACAGGCAAGGAATGTTGTAGTAAGCGGAAGAAGTGAAAATTTAGAGCTGATGGTTTTGCGATAAACATTTCTTTCTATTTCAGTTCAATGGTTGTTTAATATGTTTCTTTCTTTTTCTGCAAAACGAGGATGGGCGATTCAATGGAACAAAATCACTAACCGACATTCTTGGTAAAAAAATTGATCTTCTTATATTGCTGTTTTTTTTACCAAGGAATTGCTTCCTATAGATTGAAAAACACCATAGCATGATGAAAAAAAGACCCAAAACTGAATAAAAAGTTTTATCATCAAAACGTTTATGTTATTATTACGTACCTGTAAATTTTCTTAAATTATCTTGTAACAGATAAAGTTTCCGTAGAACAACAATAAATGTGTCAACACATTTATCCGCACTTGTTAAGTGATTTAGCAGTGGTGACAAGCACGTAATAGCCGCTACTATTTGTTCAAAAATCCATTTCTCTGTTATTTTAAACTTAAAGCATCATTTTTTTTTTTTCAAATAAGATTAATTATACTTTAAATCAGCTAATATTCCTCAAATGAAGTTTCAGCAAAACATATTTTATTTTTAGAAGATTGTTACATCGAGAATAAAAATTTGTTTGCAAATGTTCAAAAATGGCCGAATTTAATGACATAAATGAAAGCGACCAAAAATATCATTTCTATTTTAAATACACCAGAGTATACTGCTTAGTGGAAATAGTAAATCTAATCATTTAGATTTCAATTAATGCTAAAATGAAAGCTTCAAGAATGCGTTGTAATTTTCAAAAAGTCATTTTAAATCTTACATCTCGAAAATTAGTGGAGGTACCTACATTTTTACATTAACAATGTGCCATGGTTCCTGCAATCCCTTATAAAACCTTTACTTTGAATTCAACCAAAACCAAAAAATTTTACCCTGTTAATCACTTTTAGGTGAAACTCGAATTTTAACTTATGACAAGTTGTATAAGAATAATGATGTTTTTTTTATCATTTCACCGCAGGCAATGTGATAATGCCACTAAGTCACAGAATAGTACTGAGTGTGAAAGAAAGATATATATATATATATATATATATATATATAAAAATAATAGGATTTCCCTCCAAGCAAGACCATAAAACCACTAAAACACAATTAGTTGCTGAATGAGAAAGAATGTGAGAAAAAAATATTACCCATAGTGGGCAATAAGAGAACAGTTAGAAGATGACGATTGGCATTGCATTAAAATTTTTGAAGACGAAAGTTGATTGGAAAAACCAGAGGCCAGAAGAAAGTTCCACGAGCGAGAAGTGCGAGGGAAAAACTATTAGCATAGAGTGTTTGGTTACATCTAATAATTTCAACTGTAAAATGATGACACTTAGCTGCCAATTTAGCACTACTCTTAAATTGAAAAGTCTAGTTACCAAATAGCAAAGCTCACCAGAACAGTTATCATGAATATATTTATAGAAATATATACCGTAATTCACGATGTATAATAAGCCTTCATCCATAGTACGCACCTATGAAATTGTGCTGAAAGTGTGGGAAAATGCATGTACTTACGTATAATACGCACCCCTTGTTTAGTAGTCAAGCCCTATAAATTGTACCTTTCCAATTTCATTACGGCCAGCGTTTCCTACTCTTATTAAAAATGTTTTTAAGCATAGAATAATATTATTTTAATTTAGTTTTATGATAATCTTTATTTTATTTTACATTTGTAAGTATTGTTAGGTACATATGATTGTATTTGACATACTTATGGGGTCGCAATCGCCGAATGTTAGTGTCAAATTGTCGTATGTTTGTGGTGAGTAGTCATTTCGCCACTGAAATCGACCTATTTGTTTTAAAGATTTTTTGTAGATGTGCATAATAATCGCCCCAAATTTGCTTACTATTTTTTTTAGAACAAAATGCGTATTATACATAGGGAATTACGGTTGATGTGAAAAATTAAAACAAAAAAGTGAGACGAGACTAGACCAGGAAAGAAACGTCGAGAAAAAATATATCATGCATGGATGTCTTTTTAAAAAAGATTTTTATAGAAGTGCTCCCGGTAATCCATATACTACCCACTGCATCATCAGGTCATCGAATCCTCCACCAGATTATGTTGATGATGAGGGTGGCTAGACACCAATAAACATTAAAAATAAGTTCTGCCAACAGAAGATGAACAGTCTTGTAGGGTCAATGGTTATTTAACAGAGTGAATAAGATTGGGCTCCTTTGAAATATATGCTGTCAGTACGTTAATATAACGACATCGCTGGGTGTAGGCTTTCTTAGACAACGGATAGGATGGAAGGTCCCTCTGAGGAACATTGCCACGTGTCCGTGACCAAGACGAATCCTCAAGTTAGAGGACATCGACTTTGATTGACTTTGAGGGGGATGGGCTTCGCCAGGTCTACTTGTTCAAGACCCGTTACGTTTAAATTAATACCTCATCCTATTTTGACCCAGATATAACAATGCAATTTGTTCGATGCACAATTGCGCGGCAACCATATTAGTGGAACCTGTCACAGGAACGATGATGAAGATGATGACGCATCCCTCTATAAATATTTTCTTAGATACTTATATACATATTTGTATGTTATATTTTTTTTTTAAATTGATATACCGGGTGTTTTATTTATATAATAATAGAATAAATGTTACATTAAAATTATTCCAAGTAATATTTCAACGTTTTATTGATAATATCGGTTCTTTTTATATATATTCCAGTTCTAATATTTCTTTTTTTTTAGCTTGTATTTGACTTTTTGGAAAGATTTCAGAGAATACAGCAGATTGCTAGGCTAATATCGTTTAAAAAAAACACTTGTCTGTGTGTTCGCAGAAATGGAGCGATAAATAGTGACGATGTAAACGTTGCACGCAACAGCAGATGGCAAAATCAAATCACGCATTTGGAAAGAGAAATCACGTAACGGGAGCAACAAATGAGCACTTGAAAACGAGGCTCATACATCTTACAATCCTTCAAATTCCAGACTGCTCCACCTGTAGTTGTTTATTTAGAAATCGGACTCTTGTTATTACACAGTTGTTCTTCTTTATCCTGTTTCCTTATTCTTTTCTTGTACAGCTAAAGAAAGTGATTTTAAGTAACATGAATACCTTCCTACTTATCTCATCGTCTACCGACTTTTTATTTGTCTTCCTATATCAAACTAGCCATTAGTTTTATTTTTTTACAGTTCTTAAATGAAGTATAATTATTCTCATTATTTTATTATAGAAAAATATCTTCATAATCATTGTTCTTAACAATTTACCAGTCTTGATAAAATTCGAATGCGTCTCTGCGTCCTTGTGACTGATAAATTATTTTCCAACCTGCAAGCGCTTTCCCCAGACAAAATATAGCAAGCCTTTCACTGCTCTATCGAAACTTCAATGGAAAGTTCTCAGACGAACTACATCCTTGGTTTCACCATTTCTAAAACTCCAGGGCTAAAACCCGCCATGATATTAACATTGTAGTGAACCACTCCCATTCCTCTCCGTATTCCATTGTTGTGAAGTTCCATTCCAATAGATTCTTCCCGCGAATCACTGCGCTGTAGAACGAACTCTCAAGAGAATGTTTTCCCGATCACTACAATCCTAACTAGTCTTGGGTTAACCGTTATCTTTCCCACCTATCCGTATAAACCGCGCCCCTTGCTCTGTAACTCTCTGTCTCGAGTGGCTCCTGGGCCTTGTACAAGGTGAACCACACTGTAAAATATATATCCTAAGAATACTAACCGTAAAATAAGTGTATTCCTTCTACACTATGACCAAAACCTTTTGGCCTAAACTGGAGGTTTCAAAAAAAAAAATCTCACATGAAATTTAATGTTTGCTTACATTATTCGAAATTAATTTACCATTTCACTTCGGGCCGGAGAGAATTTCTCTTTTGTAAGGACTGATTTATTTTCCACGGTTTATAACGGGTTACAGGTTATTTAAAGCCAGAAAATATTTTTTGTGGTGGTGGGGGGGATGTAAGAATTTTTATTGAGATAATAACGGTTCAGTGACACAAGACTTATTAATTAATTCCAGAGGGTGGTTCGAATCCTTTGGCCTAGAGTGTATATACAGGAATAATTGCTGGAGAGACGAGGAGATATGCAATTAAAGCAATATTCATGTTTAGATGATTCTCGACGTTTCTTCCAAAATATTGTTTGTATTCATAAAAATATATGTGAATGCAAGCAATGTTTTGATGTGATAAAAATATGCAGACAATAGTCCCTCGATGCAAATAAGAATTTAATATCTCTTGAAAACTATTCTACTTTTCTGTGTGACGGCTCTATTTAATATATTGGCGATTGTGAACCTTCTGTTTTAACTTTATAGCTCTTAGAATGTTTTGTCAATTCGCTATGTCTCCAAATCCAATAGTCTGCCATCCATTTACACAAAATCTTCAGGCCGATTCGTCAATCATTTCCTCTGTCCCTTTACTTTCAATAAATTCTCTGAGTGTCAAGTTCTCCAAGCCCTCCTTTCTCATAACCACAATTATCTCTTTCTGATTCAATGTAAAAAAATATTTTTGCTTCTACTTTCCCTAAATCTTCGTAGTCGCTTATATGTTCAGTCCATGATATTTTAAGTATCCTTCTTCAGAGCCAAATTCATCATTTGTTTGGAGACTGTTCAAAACCTCACTGTGATATATGCGGACCAATATTAAATAACAATTCAGCATTATATTTTCTTTTCGTAATACCTTGCTTTGCTTTTGGAAAGCATTTTTCGCTATTCCAATTTTCCTGTACATTTTGGAGTGACATTATCCATCCCTTATAAATTTCTATACTTGCTTGATATCCAATTCGTAGTTCTAGCTGGCAGCCATATATTCTGTCTTTTTAAAATTTTCTTTATTGCCTTCGGTAGGAATATCTATATTTTCCTTTCTGTGCAAAGTTTTTTTTTTTAATTTCTTTTATCTGTAGACAAACTACCAGATCAGGACCTATCACATTGCCTTTTCGTCTCTGTTCCATAATTTTAGTGGAAAACTTTGTTGTAGTTAAGGTAATGTAACAGAGAAAGAAAATCAAACAAATTCTTAAGACAAGAAAAATCAAGAAGCAGAGAAAAGTGGACGATATATTTATCAAATTGCCATCTTAAAAGATAAAGTAAAAATAAAGCCAATACTCCGAAAGAATATCTTGAATAAATGCTATGTAACCATCGCAAAGGAGCAAAAATAAGTGATGGTGGTCAATGCAGACAATTTTTAGCCAAAAAGTAAGGTACTTTTAAGTACATATGGCAAATGTTTATACGTAATACGACAAACGTTTGAATATCTGTAACATACAAACTTTAAATTTACCAATATTTAAGTTTACCTGTTTATTAATAAATACTTTCTCATTTTGTCAGTGATCCGCACAGATAAAAGAAATTTTTTAAAAACTTTGCACAGAAACAGTAAGAGAACAATTGTACATGACCAACTAATCAGTATAACATCTCAATAAACAAGAATACGTTGAAAAAAATACATATCAACATAGTGAAACCATGGAAACATATTGAGATTGAAAACACATACAATATGAAATATGACGTACACTTGATGAAATTACTTGGTTAACACACAAGTAGCATAAGGTCAACACTGAAACAAAAATCCAATGAGATTTGAAAAGAAACTCGACATATAGAATATGAATTAAGAAGTAGAAAGGATGTCACATTTTAAAATTAGCTCATTTCTCTTGACATTTTCCCATCGCTAAATAAGTTTACAATCAAATGTTTGTTTTGAGGTTATATTATATTTGCGACCTTTAATTGTCTGTATAAATCTGGATTTAAAAAATAGTATCAATAATTATATTATGACAATTTTATTTACAATATTGAACAAGTCATTCGTTGAAGAATAAAATATCTCACCACCAAATAAGTTATAATAAATTAAATAATCTAAGCTGAACTGCATATGTTAATTTATCATATAAAATATGTGTATATACTGAAGTTGTCGTTTATAGTTCTGGCATAATTTTATATCAAATTTCAAGTAATAACTACTTTTTATTACTAAGGCCGGCACAATTAAATTATTTCATTCAGTTCCGCCACTGTGAACAACAACAACAGTTACTATTATTATTACTATTCCTCCTCCTCTTCCTTTGATTTCTGTTGTATACACATTTGCTTCTGGGTCTCCTCACCAGAGACTTTAGCTCAGAAATGGCTTTATGACATTTTCACTGATCATTTTTGCAAAACAAAACTAAGGTCTCACACATTTTACATCGATAAATCTCTTCTTAATTCGTGAATACAACATTTTGTATTTCTTTAACGTATGGGGTACTAGGAATCTCTTCAATGAGTCTAATAAAACCCATTCTAATTAATCCAGGAACTCCAACTAGAATTGAAATTATTGATGTCCTCATGTGCCACATTTTTTAAATTTCCGTTTCAAGATCCTTGTATTTTTATAGTTTTTGAAGATCTTCAAAGATATATATAATTACAAAGAGACTGCCATGTCAATAAGAAAGCACATTCTATTCTTGTGGTATCTGATCACAATGTCTGGGCGATTAGCTTTCATCGTTCTGTCTGTATTTAACGTCCTATAAAATGTTTACAACTCCTATCAATATAACCAGGTATGGGTGATGTTCATATCAGTTTGAGACAGTTTGCTTCGCATATATTTTTCATATTTTCCAGTGTAGGTATTAGCTCACCCCATCATTCCGAGGTTTATATTCAATTGATGTGAACAGAGTCCAACGGGATACAAAGATTTTTAATTGTTTCTGGTTATTTATCACAGAATTTGCATTTGGGGTCAACACAATTTTTCTGTATGTGTGCTTGGTAATTTCTAGATAGAAAAAATGGTCTTGGCAGCAAGAATAAAACTTTCAGTTTCAGCTTTTAACCCTGCACTACGTAAAAAGTGATGGAAACGGGGTTTTTCTACATCATCCTGTGTGGTATGGGCAGCTTATTGTCAATGAAGAGGCTTATCATGTTATCGTTTTTGAATTTAGTATATTGTATTAGCTTTTGCTTTCTTTTTTTAGGTTCTTTACCGCTGAAGTAGGTGTATTATGATTTACTTGCTCTTGAAATTCCATTTTGAATTTATTAGCTTCTTTTATTATTAAATAAAGTTTCTTATTTCTTTCATGTACGTTAAGACAGATCATCATCCAGTCTTCTGCAGTTTCCAGATATCTTTGAAGTCCGATTGCTGTAGTTTTGTAAGACAGTTCTAGTTGAACTAATCCTCTGCCTTTCGTCGGATCTGGGCAAATACAGACGATCAAAATATCAATCTTAGGATGATATATGCGGTGGTAAGTGAGAAGCTTTCTCGGCTTGATATTCTTTCGCTTAATGTTAGCTATTGCGCAATTAAGAATGTTGAAACTTAATTGCTTTACAGGGACAGTCAAAGTGTTTATGGCTGATATTCTATTTTGTGAATCCAATTCGATATTTAACACCAGACGCACACGCTGTAGTATTATTTTCTTACTTTCTCCTTCATTTGGGTATGCTGTATTCCATCTCCTTCTCTGACATCTAAATGTTTATAGACCTCTTCGTGTTCCAGTTTCCTAATCCTTGTGATAAACTCCATATCTATTGAGTGAGTTTTTGCAATTCTCCTTTTCTTGAATGTTACTTTTGCACATGTATCTAATCCAAAATCCATATCGATGTCATCACTGAAAGTTTGTACATTATTGAAGATACCTTTCAACTCATTGTCATCTTTGACAAAGAGTTTGATATCATCCATGTAGAATAGATGATTAAACATTTTCTTTCTTTTTTTTTACTTTGTATCAATAGTTAATACTGTTTAGTTCCTTCGGATCTTGTCCGTACGACCGAAAGGAGGTGGTGGCCTGTAGTCTAGCGAGCACACAACCTCTATATACCATCGATAGTCTAGGAGAAGGAAAACTCTAAATTTAAACCACATGTTGCCTTGTAGCTTTTGCCTTTTTAACTTCTGAGAGGAGGGACGAGGTAGCCTCAACATCCCCAGTACAGAAGAACCCAGCAAAATATTTTACTATACTACCTTGAATGTCAGCAGGAAACACAATTTTCGGATAGAGGGTAGTGGTCACCACACCCGTCCAAAATGAATAAATGAAAGTATGAATAAAAATGTGTACCCACAACAGTATATAGTATAATATAAACATATATTATATAAGGATTCTTCAGTATTACATCGATAAAAAAGATCGTTTAATACCATGTATTTCTTTCCTTTTAATGTTGTGCAAAAACCAATTAGTGCCCTTTCCGCAGAGCTGAGGGTAAACTGACTCTATTCCCTGACGAGGGAGAAAACTCCATCAAAAACGTTATCCTACGAAGTATCAATATTTACCTAAGCCCGAACTAAGTAAATTCGTATCAAATATCTTATAATCATTGCGCGTGTCCCTGCCTTCATTAGATTCTTAAGAATGTTACGCCCTGCCAATACCTCATAAATAATGGAATATCCCGTTTTGATCGCATGAAAAGAAGGGAAAACATAGTGCTTTGAGGAAGAAAGAAAGAAAGAAAGAAAGAAAGAAAGAAAGAAAGAAAGAAAGAAAGAAAGAAGTGTTTCACGTCTCCTGTCAATTCCTCATAAATAATGGACTATTCCGTTTTGATTGCGTGGATAAACAAAACACATACCTGAGACGCTACTTGGTTTCACTGAGAAAATGAATGAATGAAAGAAATAAGGGAAGATAGCAGTGTTTAAAGGCTGTTTCAATGAAATGAAAAAAGTTGTCAAATCTTTTCATTTGTACTTAATTCTTAAAATAATGACCAGCATTCATATTTATGATCGTTATTGCAATATTTTGTTAAAGTTATTAAACTCCAATATTTAAAGTTGTGCTAGACGGATTTCTACGGATATTTTATTATTTACATTATTTAGTTGGACGCTCCAGCCTTCTTCAGAACACCAAAAAGCTGTAACACGAGGGGAAGTGGAAAAATCAGGCGTGGCTGACCACATATGGAGAGAGAAGGGAGATCACCGCCTTCTGTGGCATCATGTTGAGATCATTGACAAGGAACACCATTGGAAAATTCGTAAACTTAAGGAATCAGCACATATGCTAGGCCACAAAAATGTCCTGAGCCGACCAAGCATAGAGATAGATACAATATGGGAACCAGTAATAAGGAGTGCCAGAGAAAAGCAATAATAACAAAAACAAAATTGCAATATGAGATCTTTTAAAAATTATGAAATGATAACAGCAAAAATTGCAATATGAGCACTGGTAAAAATGGTTGCTGAAGACATTGGGTTTATAAGTCCCAGAAATTCATACACAGATGTCCTCAAGGACACGTGGCACAGTGGATAAAGGCGTTAGTTAGATCCAGTAACAGGACCCAAAGAGTGTCAGTTCAATACCTGCAGAATTTGAAGAGGGGAATTAACAGGAAGTAACCGGATTTTAGAAGTAATCGGAGGACCGATCGTAAACAAGGAATAAACAAGCAACCCTGTTCAAAAGACGAGAGAGGAGTTTGAACTCTACGATAGGGGAAAAGAGAGAAAAAATTTAGTAAATAAAATTTCACAGTTCAGACGGGGGCCTGAGAAATATAAACTTGAAGTAGACTTAAGAAGGAACTGGAAACCTAATCCTAAACAGAAAACATACAATCAACTTCTACTTCTGTTCAAACGAAGAAATAGAAGAAAAAACGCTTAAAACCGAAAAGAATATAAAGGCCGACGTAAAAAAGAAACTAAAATGTTTTTAAAAAGAATAATAAAGTAAAAAATTAAAACAAATCAGAATTTTTTTTAATGTAAAAGAACAAATACCGAAGGCAATTTTTTTTAATTTGAATTTTTATATCTTAAAAA
>CAHIKZ030005036.1:620000-630000 GCA_903632075.3 Acanthosepion pharaonis | reverse complement strand
AGCAACAGAAACACTGAATGTGCAGAAGCAAAAAATAACATTAATATTTTCTATAAAAGTCAAATACAAGTTAACTATAAGCAGGATGAATTTCCCTTGGAAACATTACAAAGGTAAACACGACCCCAGTCAACCAAAACAAGCAAATTAAATTATGTACTATTAAAAATTTAAAGCAGCTAACTTTATAGTTAACAACAACAACTTATCTGCAAGGTCGAGAAAATAAAATAGTTTCACGAACACAAGAAAAATTGAATAAAAAACATTGATCGCAAGTACAATGTCAGTCGTCTTTAATGAAATTTGTATAAAAGCGGGATTGCATCACAAATATATATATATATATGTGTGTGTGTGTGTGTGTGTGTGTGTGTGTGTGTGAAAAGTGTATATAGATATAAATAAATATATATATGTATAATTATTTATATATAATATGCGCGGTACTTATTAGAAAGCGCTCAATATCAGAGATAGAGCTAACATATTTGGTTGGATAGATGTGAGTTTGTGACCCTGGGTTTCACGCTTTAGCGATCGTCAGACAAACTGATTAATTTTTTTCAAAAATTTGGGTTTATGTAGATTGCGTGTATTGGTGTTATTGTGGAAGTGGTGGGGGAAAGTTCGTTGCTTATGTCATGGTACTAACGCAAACATCGATGTATGCAGACACATATACATACTTGGTCGTCCGTCGGGACTCATACATATATAAACATATGTGGGCAGTTTCGGATATGACATATGTATGTAAACGGGTGGTGTTGTGTCTATACATACGCATTTGTATGTTGAAATTTAAATTAAACTTCCAATCTTTAAATTTCAACATACAAATGCGTATGCATAGACACAACACCACTCTAGAGATAGAGAGGTGTTAAAGAATTATTTGTACACTTTTTTTTTCTTTTTTTTAAGCTTTTCACCCCAAGCAAGGCGGGAAGACACTAGGATGCAAGGGGTTACAGAAAATAGCAAGATCAGATAGGAGTGATAGAAGAAAGGATGAGGGTAGTGGATAGATCAAGGCAACTGGAGATGTCGATTGACATTACACTTGAATAGCTGGAGATTATAGCTCACAGAGAAACAGGAGAAGGGAAGGGAGTTCCACAGGCGAGAGGTGCGAGACATGAAGCTATTAGAGTAGAAGAGACGGCTACATTTAGGGTTTTCGACAGTGAAGGGGTGAGAGCGGGATGCCAGCCTCGTAGGGCGCTGGAACTCATGACGTCTGGGAACCAGCGAATGCAGCTCCTCGGAGCAATTTCCATGAAAGTATTTGTAGAACAGACAGAGGGAGGCGACGGCGCGTCTGTGAGAAAGTGACTGTAGACGAGACGCCAGGGCAGGGCCAACCATATTGCATATCCGCCTCTGGAGCCTATCAAGAACCTCGAGGCAAACAGAAGGGGCGCCAGACCATATATGGCAGCAATACTCCATGCAAGGGCGAATTGTGGATTTGTATATCTGGAGGATCGACTCAGGGGAAAAAATTTCCCTAGCGCGGGCTCAGGGAGCCAACTTTCCTCGCAGTGGACGAGGCAATTGACTCGATGTATTTATTCCATCTCAGGTCAGCAGTCAACGTGAGACCGAGAAGCCGCAGAAAGTTGCTCTCGAGATGTTGAGCGTCAGACATTCTAATGGAGGGAAGGGAAGGCTCTCTGTGGTGATTAATAGAGAGAGTTTTGTTCATGCCCCAGTTCACAATCGATTGGAGGTTCTTTTCGAGACGCACAGCCAGGTGAGTTTTGTCAGCGAGACTAGATTTGTTTTTGAGGCAGGAATAAATTGTGGTGTCATTCGCGTAGATGCCTACTTGGGAATTACACGATATTTACCACACTTTCCATCCCATAAGGACTATACATAATCGTAACACTTTAACTTTACACAAAAATAACTACCAAAAGCCTGTTTCCCTGCTACTCGACGTGATATGATGATCGCTTAAGGCGAGATATTTACATTTCCCGTTTAATGTCTAATTAGATGACACTCACGGGAGCATGCGCCACAACTCACACACTTATGTATGCAAGTACGTATAATTATATATATAGAATCATTAGGCCCATGGGAACCTGGTTCAAATAGAATCATGGTTGATTTGTCTCAGATCGCTAGTTAAGGATTCTCGATGGTAGCTGTCTGGGGAGGAGATCCCAGATTTGGAAATTACCGAAAACCAAATAACATGTTGTATCGTGGGTTAAATTAGATATATAGAACTGTAATAAGTTCGTAAATGTTTTTGTTAGTACGATGTAACAAGTCATTGTGACCGAGGTTTTGAACGTCCTTATTTCGATTAAATAACTGTTAATTAGATGTGCTCAGCATATTTGCAGTATAAAGCACATGTTGAATAAACACAGAATGTGCCCGAGAAGGCGTCTACGTAACAGATTACTGTCTAGCTGTCGGGTGTTCTTGGGGAAATTTTAGTCAGGTATTATATATAATTTGTCTTTATTACTCATTCATTTCATCAGCTTTAATTTAATATTCTTTATTATGTTTCTCAGATATACCTACTGAATTATCTATATTTTTAACTCTCCCTCTCCATTTTTCTATTACAAACAAAGTAAGTATATATATATATATATATATATATATATATATATATATATATATATATATATATATATATATATATATATATATATATATATATATTAAAATTGGACGAAGTCCGACAATTTATTAAAGACATTTTTACATTTTTAAACATTCTTTTATAGATACAAGTATTTAAGTAAATGCTCTGTTTATAATAAATAGTATTAAATAACATTTACCGGCCTGAATGTCCGAGAAATTTTCATAGAAAATATTCGTCCTTTGACAGGATTCGATCCTGCATCCTATACGGAACCATCATTTACGCTGACGTGCCTTAACCGACTCGGCCACAAAGGAGCGTTCGGTAGGCAAGGTCGAATCCTGTCAAAGGACGAGTATTTTCTATGAAAATTTCTCGGACATTCAGGCCGGTAAATGTTATTTAATACTGTTTATTATAAACAGAGCATTTACTTAAATACTTTTATCTATAAAAAGAATGTTAAACATAAATATGTCTTTAATATATATATATATATATATATATATATATATATATATATATATATAAATATATATCACAAAATGTACAAATAGCAGGAGTTACCTATTAAAACATAGAATACCTATTACCTATTTAATGAGTCTAACGAAAACGTATCTCCATAACTCTAGATGACCAGAAATTGTCAACTAACCTATTCTCTGTCCAAACTCTAACATCTCACTGGGTGGGGGACTGTCTTGTTACATCCAATACCTCGAAAACCGAACTACTTACATTCCATCATCTCCGATCGAATCCTGAACTGTCATAAATCACAATGAATGGAAGTTCCTTCAGCGAGGTCCCGTGCCTTGTGTACCCATTCAGCCTTAAACTCAGTCAAGACCAAGTGGACCTCCTACATACGATCCCTAGCTAAAGATGATGCAAACAGTATCGCTTTCCTGTATCGTTCTAGTAAGTACTTCATACTATTTTCTACCTTTACAAGAGTCAGATCAGGCCTTAAATGGATTAATGCTGCTATATATGGGCAGGAGCTATCGAGTTTTCACTTTCCAGTCTCGATAGAGTACAAAGGCGTCTCCGACTTTCTTGTGGGTGACAAATAATTTTCCACCTAACAATCTCTTTCGCACAGAAGAAACGACGCAAGCCTGTTACTGCACCATCGTTATTTCCACGAAAAGTGCACAGACAAAATATATTTCTTAGTTTCTCCAGTTCTAACCTTCACTTCTAAAACCCGCCATGCGACTCACATTCTAGCGAACAACCCTGATGCCCTTCGTATTCAATTTCTGAGATACAAGTTCCAATTATGCAGCTTCTTCTCCCGAAACGTTTTCTAGATCACTACAATTTTAACCTATTCAAATGCAGGATAAACTGCTATCTTCCTCACATATTCGCATAAACTCTGCCTCTTACTCTGTAACTATCTACTACTCAGGTTCTGTACAGGTTGAACATCCTTGTAAAACACAAAAAAAACGTTCTGTGAGAACGTTGATGATAAAACTGCACATATTTTAATGCTGAATCGGCTGTGTGTTGAATTAAATTTAAACATATCGAGATTAGTACATCATTCGTCATTACTATTCATCGGCTATGGAAATGTTTATTCTATCTTGACCCATTCTTCATAGCATAAACAGTTTTCAAATAATTACTTATTAATGTTAATTATTCTGTGAAGAATTTAAAACTCGGAAGAATTTTTTTAATAAAATTATCAGATTTGATTTAATTGCAATGACAAAATATCGAAAGCAATGATTTAAAAATCAAATTAAATAATCACTGTTTTTTAAATTTTGTTACAATTTTTTTTCGCTGAAAATCGAATTCGTTAACTGTCTTCTTATTTCGCCGTGCATTTTTAGTACTGACACTAAAATAAATAAGAAAATGGCATCGATGCTGGCAAATGGTTTCTTTTTTTTTATTTTTATAATTGCCCAGCCGTTGCAATTAAAGTATGCTTTCATTTTCATCTAAAGAACGATTTGTCAATTGCATATTCAATGTTTAATATTAGATATTTTTATTTTTTTTATAATTCGAAGCTCCATTTATCGTTAGTATTTTTTTTTAATTTGTGTTCTTTTCCTTTTTCAACTTTATTACCACTTACTAGTTACCTATTTACAATACAGTCGGCTGATACATCAGTTAGTATATATATATATCAGTTAGTATATATATATATATATATATATATATATATATATATATATATATATATATATGTAT
Source organism: Acanthosepion pharaonis (assembly GCA_903632075.3). Classification (NCBI taxonomy): domain Eukaryota; kingdom Metazoa; phylum Mollusca; class Cephalopoda; order Sepiida; family Sepiidae; genus Acanthosepion; species Acanthosepion pharaonis. Next base: position 625,151 of record CAHIKZ030005036.1, on the reverse strand, counting down.
GTATGGGGCGTGTGTGTGCGTGCATGCGTGTGTATGTGTGTGTGTTTATGTGTCAATCCCGCATACTTTTTTTGTGGATACCGATCCCAATTACAAAATTTGGAATATTCAGCAATTGTTCTTTCATGGTAGCTACTAATTTTCAAAGTCTCTTACCATTTTCATCTCTCTTTTCCCTAAATTATTGGAATTAAATTCAATTATCTTCCTTTTATTTAATTAATTTTAGAAAGTTTCACTTCTGTCCTTACGCCTTCTAAATATCTGCACAGCAATTATATTTTAATAGCTGATGACTTCTTTCACGCTGGTTAATTCTTTCTACACTTGACGGCATTATTTTTTTTAATTTATTATTAATATATATTTTTGCAATAATTTATTCAGTTTAAGCATCAAGCGTTAATAATTATTCGGAATCAAATATTAATAAATTATATTGCAATTGGTAATGTCAAATTAAATAATTTCGGTAATTAATTTTTCTTGAAAACTTTCAGAAAATAATTATATTGTATCAATATATTGTTGAGAAAAGTTAAATTTTGTATGATTCAGCACTTTTTGTAGATGATTTATGTAATGTACTTTAGTAGTTTGTTACCGTAAGAGTTATTAAACTCCTAAATTTCATAACTTATAGAAATGTCTAAGTTATAATTTGACATAATTGATAATTATAATAAAAGTAGAAGATTGTACCTCACAACTAACTATATGTGGTCGTTTCTCGTCGCTCTTTTCAATATGCATCACGTGTCTAAGTATCAAAACTAAATATATTCCTAAAGGAATAATGGTGTGATTAGCTGTTAATTTATAAGTGAATATCTGGCATCCTTTGAAACGAGTGCCAATATCAATTGAATTATATAAAATAATTCTCTTGAACATATTTCTTAAGGAATAAATAACTTTTATAGTCTGAACGCACTTTCCAGTAATGTTGGGAATTTCTTTTATATCTGTTTGTTCCAGGATTTTTTATTTGGTACAATTACTTGTTAGCGATTCTGTAGCAACACTATAAGATTCAGTTCGCTTGAAACTATTTTAAATATTGATAAAGTAAATCGTTTTTCTATGAGTCGGACGCATATACGTACCCTGCTGGAAGACAATTTCTTTATTAAGACTCTCGAATGCACAGGATGGTTGACGTAAATGGACAATGTTTAAAAAACTAGGATGTCTACTTAAAAACCTTTATCAACTATATAAACCTTTTAATATATATATATATATAGGTATATGTATATATCATACACACACACGCATATATATATATATATAAATATATATATATATATATATATATATATATATATATGATAACACACGCACATATATATATATATATATATATATATATATATATATATATATATATATATATATATAAAAGACATTTTATGTTTAACGTTCTTTTTATAGATACAAGTATTTAAGCAGAGCAGTTATGAATGTACGAGATTCATGGAAGATTGAAGTTTATAAGCAGTAAATTCGACCTACCGAACGCTCCTTTGTGGCCGAGACGGTAAGGCACGTCAGCGTAAATGACGGTTCCGTATAGGATGCAGGTTCGAATCCTGTCAAAGGACGAATATTTTCTATGAAAATTTCTCGGACATTCAGGCCGGTAAATGTTATTTAATACTGTTTATTATAAACAGAGCATTTACTTAAATACTTGTATCTATAAAAAAGAACGTTAAACATAAAAATGTCTTTAATAAATAAATTGTCGGACTTTGTCCATTTCTTAATATATATATATATATAAGTATAGGATAGGTTTATACGGAATAAATTCCAATAGCCAACAGATACTATTCTTAAATGAGTGCTCAATACAGAGTAGAGCAAATTAGAAATAGTGGATACAACTATTCAATATAGAAACCCTGTTAATTATGAACATAATAAGAAAAGAAGATATAGGAAGATCATTTGGTTTACTCCCCCTTTTCAATCTAATGGTTAAATCTAAACTAGGACGTAAATTTCTCAATCTCATCAAGAAACTCACTCAGTTATTAAAATATTCAATCATAATACCCTTAAATTAAGCTATAGTTGTGCGGATAATCTAGAGACAATAATTAAGAAACATAACAACAGAGTCTTTAACAAGTATAAAGACTCAAGAAATTGAATACTCACCAGGTTACAAGTAGTACAAGTAAGTATAATGACACGAATAACAACTTGTAAAATTGTAGGAATCCAAATAAGTGTCCATTACAAAAATATTGTTTGACTAGTTCTCTCGTTTATCTTTGTACAATCTCACACTAGAAACTCAAATATTTAAAAAAAAATACATTGGTAGCACTATGAATTCATTCAAAGAACTTTGGCGGGAACATATGCAATATTTCAATAGTAGTAATTATAAGTACAAGTCTTCATTATCCATGTATGTTTGGAGTCTAAAGGAAAAGAATCGGTTACCTACTCTTAAATGGAAATTAAAAGAGTAAATGATTATTTTTAATTTCAAAAGTAGAATACCACCTCCTAAATTTGCTCTGATTTGTTGTTAATCTCGTCATCTCTTCTCTTTCAAGAAAAGAGGAGGTATTCTGCTTTTGCGAAGAAACTTAATGCTGAAAAATGAATTTTTCTTATCTAATATATATATATATATATATATATGAAGAATTATTCTAAATCAAACATATTTTTAATTTCATATGTTATTTTTAGAGGACATCCGTTTTGAAAAAGACTCCCCATTTCTTTTTATTTTAAAGTAGCATTTATAGCGCCTACTGACTTCCGAATTCATGACAATTCTCTGCGCCCGTTCTGTCTAATAGCTGTCGGATCAAACGATTTTTTCTTCTAAAGTGTGGAGGTTATCCATCAAAATAATGTTTTATTATATATATATATATATATATATATATATATATATATATATATATATATATATCAAAAAGTAGAAAAAAAACTTAGCACATCATCAAAGAATATGGTAATAAATTTATTTCGACAGATAATATTTTATTATCTACCACATCAGGCCAAAATTACAAAATGGCTTAAATTTATCGAAACGATATATTAAAAATTATTATAAAATTAAATCAAAGAGCACATGAAATAAATTACAAGAACTAGAAAAATCTTCCTGGGGATCTACATTATTGAAAAGGTGAGCGGCTAAAGGAAAAGGAGAAGCAATGTGTCAGCACAATGAGCAGTAATAGCAGGGGAGGTAGAACAAGTTACAGCTAGTGAAATACATAGAAATTAAATCAAAAATAGGTTCCTCGTCATTTAATCTACGTCTATATAATAACAATCACATATATATAAAAGAGTGGGAAAATAAATAATATAATATATTAGAAATCTTAAATTCATTATATTTAACTTATCTAGATAATTTTAAAATACATCATATATATGTGTGTGTGTATGTATGTGTATACATTTATATGTGTGTGTGCATTTGCGTGTGGCATATATATATAAACATATACATATATACACATCAATACAAATACACATCAATACAAATACCTAAGTATACACATATATACAAAGCATGCACATAAACATACACATATAAATACATACACACATGTATATATATATACATGTACACATATAAATACATATAAACACCTACATATATAGACATAAACACACCCACACATAAATGCCCAAACAACACACACACACATACATATATATATATATATATATATATATATATATATATATATAGATAGATAGATAGATAGATAGATAGATAGATAGATAGACACTCACACACTTTTGAGCCGTTTTCCTATCAGATACGGTATATGAATGAAGAGAAACATTAATTTTCAATAACATTTCTATATAGAACATTTTGTTGGCTTGTGCTTCGAGAATTTCACAACAGCTTTGTTTTTTAACGAAAGGTCAATATAAAACAAGGTAAGGAAATCAACAAATGTATTTGTTTTACTCAAGCAAGCAAAAATAAAAAAAAATGTCTACAAATTTAAAATGATCAAGATCGGAGGTTACCAAAATATATTTTTCTCGCCAATAATCGAAAGATTTACTGTCCTTATCCACCATTTTGCATATTATTCAACGCGTTCAAACGGCATTAACGAGCATGCTTCTGTCAGTTTTATATGCTCTTTCTATCTCCAGGGTTATTTTTATTATATTTTATTTCAATGGCTTCTTTCAAGCAAAATGGCTTCTTTGTGCGTTGCTGGAGTGCTGCAAGGGAACGAATTTCTTCTTTCGCGTTCTTTTTCAGAAAACAAAAGAAAATTTGAGTCGTCGATTAAGATTTCCTGCAGTTTTATTCGTTGCGATTTTTTTCCCTTTAACAGTAAAAGATTTTTTTTTCTTCCTCAGATTAAACAAACATATATAAACACTTAAAGCATTGCTAAATAACTTTCGATTTATTTGTAGTTTTTACATGTTATTTTGAAGAATATTTGCTTCGTAGTAATTCATTCCAATGCAGTGTTCATTTTATTTGCAAAATGTCATATAAATAGCATTAGAGAAGTGTGCAGTGACTGAAATTACCTTAATTAGCATATATTCTCCTGTTGAATAAGAGACATAAACCTAAAGATAATTTTTACGAAAAGCATTATTATATGAAATGCAAAAAGCAAAGATACTCGTGACAAATACAGGTAATTTATAATCGCTAGAGGTATTATATCGTAACATTGGTTTCTTTCCTACGAACATAAAGAAGACGTTATTAGATTTTTAAAAAAAGCAATGTGGCACCACAGAATTATTTATGACACTCTACACTAGTGCAGAGACAGCTATCGTTATTTTCACAGGTCTTTTTCTGTGTCTCCATCTCGATATATAGTCGACTCTCCCATCGGATTTGACGTATGAGGGTCAAGCAGATCAGTTCCCAGGAAACTGACAGCCCGACAACAGCACTTGAAATTTGATTATAGTGGTGCAGCTTTTGTGTAGGACCAGACTCACTTTTTGAAGGGCCGAATTCAGAGACCTGGTGCAATACGTGCCACAAGGTCCCCAAACAACCCTCCGCAGGTTTTGAATTTAGAGTTGTCCTTCTCCTAGACCAGTCGCCATCCAAGGCTATAGAACCCAGTCTGTCCTGCTATTTACCCATAGCTGGAGGGAGAA
>CAHIKZ030005036.1:517500-617500 GCA_903632075.3 Acanthosepion pharaonis | reverse complement strand
TACTAGCCTTATGAGTGAAATTGCATGAAGGCAAATGATCGGTTTCAGACAATGATAGATAGATAGATAGATAGATAGATAGATAGATAGATAGTATTTGATTTCGAGTGAAAGTTTCATTGAAAGGGAATTGTTTTGCTACCCTTTAATAAAAGCATTAATGAGATAAAATAAAGAAAGTTGGCTCTCATCTCTCGTCGCTCTTTACGATGACAATCATGACGACCACCGATAGACTTTTGATTTTGTGTTATATTCATATAGACAGGAATTATTTGAAAACATGGTATCATTGTTTAATTTGCGTTGGTTTCTTCAAAATATATATGTGCTCAGAGGAGTGAAAACCTGAAATGCTTGAGTCACTTCGTATACTTTAGAAATGTGACCCAAGGCCTGAGATCTGTGCCTTTGATGTTAGGCTGTTGCCTGAACAGGACTGTCAGAGAATTGCACCAGCTCTGAATACTTAAGTGTATTAGAAACAAAATCAAGCATTCAAAGTTCCTCTCGAGCTGAATCGATTTCAGCTCCAGCAGAAATGCTTTATGCCACGCAATTGTTCTTTTGTTGTTGTTGTTTTTGTTGTTGCTTTCCCTGCATTTAATAGAACCCTTATATTTGTTCGACATACATATATACACTACAGTTCAAAAGTATGTATCCACCCCAGAATTAGCAAGAGATGTACTTGACAGAAAAGTGAAAAAAAATGAAAATGAGTTCTTAGTCAATGAAAAATAAGTGGAATGAATTAACTTAACTTTTGAGAACAAATGCCAAAAATGTGTGCTGCAGTTATCAAGGCTAAGAGAGGATATTTTAACGAGAGTAAAATTTAATTATAATATGCTTCCATTCTTTTTGTCATAATAAAAATCATGTCTCATTTGACACATTTAGTCCTTATATATATATATATATATATATATATATATATATATATATATATGTGTGTGTGTGTGTGTGTGTGTGTGTGTACGTAAATACATACAAACATTTACACACAAACATATAATTTATTCGGAAAATTATAACATAAATATGTTATAAAATCACTACAAAAATATTTTGTTTCAAAACTTCTGTTGTCTTATCAAGTGATGTAGTTGAATGTAGAATAAAGTGGAAAAACTCTTTAATCTACATTCAAGATCATAACTTGATAAGACACCAGAAGTGTTGAAACAAAATGGCTATTTTGTAGTGATTTTATAACATATTTATGTTATAATTTTTCTAATAAATTGTATTTACTCTACTCTGTATTGAGCAGTTTTTAAGAATAGTATTTTTGATTATTGTAACTTATACGGTATACACCGATCCTATAATCACACACACACACACACACACACATATATATATATATATATATATATATATATATATGATAAAAATATAGTTTGAAGGTCTGCTACATTTATGGGTTAAAGTGCACAATACCAGGGATAGAGCGTTTGTGAATGTAAATATAAAAGTATTAAAGTGGACATTGAGATCAACAGTCTATTCCATGGGGTAGGATTCGAGGGTCATAGATTGATCTAAATTAGAAATGGAAGATATGGAGGTTGTGCTTAACTCCATATTTGAATTACGTAGGTATAATGTACCCAGTCAAGAGGCCAGACAATTTGACCTCTTAAATACGTTTTTAGACAGGAGAAGGAAAAAGAAAACAAATTTCAAATCCAGGTTTGGGGGAGGGGGGGACAAAGAAAAAATAAATAAAGAGTGAAACTGGTGGGCGTGGAGAAAAAGACACCATGAATTATCATATGTAGGCATATCACGGTGACATTCGAAAAACATACACCAATAACATTGATAATTAACGCATAACAAAATATTAAAGATTACCAACAAAGTAGAAATAACATATAATAAAATATATTAATAATATATTAATAATATTATAAATAATATTATTGATCTTGATTAATACAATTCTTAGTTAACACATGAAAATATATAAAAAATCATTAACAATATAAGAATGAAAAAGTTTTACATTTTTTAAAAAGAATGTGTATAAAACTTAATATTATTAAAAACCACTATTATATGAACTTTAAAAATGAAATAAAATTTGAAATTTAAAATTTAAGAATTTAGAATTTAAAAATTATAAATGGTACAGAAAATATATAATATTGAATATTAATAATCAGATTACTTATTGCACTAATATATCATTAATAATAATTGCTTACTACACTAATATAATATTAATAATAATAACAATATTAATAATCAGATAAAATAAACAATGATAATAATAAACAGATAAAAAGAACACATATAAAACACCATTTACACATAAGTTGTTTTGCCTAAGCCCTAAATCCGACATATAGACACTAGGTATTATTTGGTGTCTTGATACTTTAAATTCTGTAGTTTCCGTGGGCAAGTCTCCCCGCAAAAATATGTAGGTATAGTTAGTTATTTTGAATCGGGTTTTATGTCTGCATTTGAAGATGATACCATTATGGTGATTCAGCAATCATCGGTTTTTGATTATTTTCTCTTTAATGAAGAAGTCACATCTTTCTCTAAAGTTGTTAGAAATTCTAGTCCTGGAGATAATTTTCCATTTCAACTACGGAGTTAAGCCGTTTCCCATAATATCCAAATATTTACATAGTGCTGTTTGATTCTTGAAGGATTCGTTATTGATGGTTATAAAACTGTTGCTTCCAATTCCCAGCGAATATTCCAATATAAACCTCTTTCTGGATCATATTTTCTTTAGGGAAGATTGTGGCTTCATAAACTGCATTTTCTCTTAAACATAATCCTCCCACTGGACACTCAGTTTTAACCCTGCAATTACAGCTAGAAGTATTTTATTGTATTTGATTCATTTGAAATTCTTTAATCAGATTATATATATAATTTTCTCTATGTTGTTTATAGATGAGCAACAAATTTTCAAGTTCATTTTATTAAAAATTTTACTCAATGTATTGTTATTCCTAAATTTTCCTATATTAATGCTAGCTAATTTGAAGAATGGGGGGCATAAACCATATAATTTTCATTTTTCTATTTTTTGATTTATTTGGTGTATTTTTAGTCGATTTTTCTTGATAAATTAATGTTTGCTGGAATTTGTTCTTTTTGAGGGCTTGATTGTATTTAAGTTTGTTTTCATTAAATATTTTACAGCTAGAAGACATTTTGTTGATTATATATATATATATATATATATATATATATATATATATATATATATATATATATATCGTATGTTTGTTCAGTTTGATCAGAAATATTTTTTATCAAATATTTCATTGGCTGCAACGGACAATGACAATAATATTTTTTTTCGGATTTGTTTTTCTAGTGTTTTTACAGTTTTTCTTTTGTGAGAACTAAGGCAGTAAAAATCTATAGGTAACGCTTATTGGTCCAAGAGCTTTTGGCCAATATGTGAACCATTTTCTATAGAATTGTTGTTATTATATATGTCTATGTAATCAGCGTGTGTGTACATGTGTATAAGTGTGTAAATACTTATAAGTATTTAGTAAATACTGTATTTAGTGCAAGCCTGTCATATATATATATATATATATATATATATATATATATATATATATATATATATATATAGGCACAAATTTCCAAGAAGATAGAATCCAGGTAGAATTCCATGTCCAGGACAAAGTAAGAAAATAATATAAAAGGCTCAGACACTAATAGTCCATGGTTATAATTTATTACATTGAAATGGTAATCGTGATCCAATTCATCAGATCTACAAATTATCTCATTTTAACAGATATATTTACCAAAATTACACAAAAATATCTTGAAAAACTAAAACATAAATTTATTCAATAAAACTGCTATTGCTTCAACCACGGCCTCTTGACGACATTGTAATTTCCTGTTACTCTTCTAGAATGTCCCCTTGGTTAAGCTTGTGAATACCGCCATATACCTTGCCTTCAGTTCATGTCACAAGAAGTTTTGTTGGCCTCTCGCTCAACTGCGCTTCACACATAATATTCAAGGAGGGTGCAGCCTAGGGAGTTAGGTGTCCAGATGTAAGGGGTGTTGTGGCTGCATTAATTGTCTTGCAGTCATGACTACGTTCTCCAGATTATGTAACATGGTGCAAAATCATGTTGCCATATAGAGGTTCTTCCAGCAGTCATTCTCTTAATTAATCATGGTAATTGATGTAAACATCTGCGTTAAGTCAGTGTCCATGTGGAAAGATGAATGTAGTCATAACCTTGCCATTACTAGTGATCACTCCAAACACCTTAGCAATCACTATTAGACTCATCCAACTCTTTCCGTAACCCCTGCACTGTCCACAGATTGGCGCCCAAACACTCTGAAATGTGCGTATTGGATCTTTCGGAGCGAATGCCATGTATTATAGCATGCTGTTTCCAAATTTATGGCGGAGTATATTACGTCATAGGGCTCTTTTTCTTACTGATGATGCCCAAGTGAATCTACTAACACTAACTGTGCAGTCGACAAAATCAAAAACAAACAACGCGCATGGGCGAAATTAAATATATAAAATGGCGACAATTTGCCCATCGTAGATTTTATGCGTATATATATATATATATATATATATATATATATATATATATATATATATATATATGAGTATTGATATATATGTGTGCGTGCATGTGTATGTGTGCGTGTATGTAGAACAACCTTTCCAAAAAATTCACGTTCTAAAGTGTTTTTTCATTTAGTACTATTTTGATACATGTTTCGGGCCTCCCCCCGTTGATATAGGAGAGTGCATCATTACGTTGACAGACATTAATATGATAAGAATATAATAGCGAAGTTTTTATCTGGAATTTTCACTGTACAGTGTCATATTACTAAAACTACTACGGACCTACTTTTACTACTACGTATCTATAAGTGAATTGAAACCTTAATGTTAAGTAATGGCGAGCGATGCAGTTTCACCGATTTATTTGGGTGAACAAAAGTCGATTATCCTTATATTTATAATCCCCTGTCAAAATACAATTTTTTAAGAAAATTAATACATATTATATTTTTGTTCCTGACATAAATGTATACATATAGAAAGAAAGAATGAGAGAGAAACAGAGGGAGAGAGAGAGAGAGAGAGAGAGCGAGAGCCGGAGATACAGATTCACATAATATGATAGATAGAAACGGTGATTAGATAGATAGATAGATAGATAGATAGATAGATAGATAGATAGATAGATAGATAATGACGACGTTTTCATAAGATTTTATACGCCATATCATAAATGAGCCGATATTATCTTCCTTGAAAATTATCTTTTCAAATCCTAACTTTACCCGAGTTCGAAGAGTAACCATTGTTTCTTATATAATGTACAGGAAACTTTGATTAAAACACACACACACACACACACACACATATATATATATATATATATATATATATATATATATATATATATATATATATATATATTTGTTTGGAACATAATATCTGCTTTTAGAATAAATCTTATTATCATAATAATTGCACAAAAATATATTACGCAATCATGACTAATTTGATGTCTTTTGTAATTTTATAGCAAACTCTTTTAGAATTTAACTTAAAATATTATATACTCGTCATCTTGAACTTAAAAAAAAACATGATATGCTTTTAATTTTTTTTAAGGTCAAACTTTTTCCTAATACTTCTGAAATTGTTGCCAGCATTAACAGAGCATAGAATGAATGATCCATTTGTGATTAGACAGTACGGCGCTGGTCTTTCAAGTGTGGCTACTAGTGGGGATACGAGTCTTAGAGATTACGAAGCGAAGAAGATGCAACAAAGCATAAATAGCCTTGTAACTTGATAGCAGAATTGTCTAGTCTTTCAAGCTTCCTATTTTGACTGATATAAACTCTGTTTATGTACATTAATTCCGGAATAAATTACATTCTAAAATCGGACATTATTTTCCGAACAAATTATTATATATATGAGGAAAGAGGGGGCGTGACGGACAGAAAATGAGAGCGTGTGTAGAGGGCTGGAAAGGAAAGCGGGAAGGTCTATTCGTTATTTGAGAAATGAATATTATATCACAAGAAAAGGTCTCAAAATCACTTGACCAACTGTCTCTACAGTTCCAGTTAATACTTTTTGAAACGTTATAAAAGGAAAACCCAGAAGTTTTCTCTCTCTATTTAAAGAAGGATTTCTACTGATGTTGTGCGGCATGACATTGCAAGATCACTGGCAACTCTGAGCAGGTCTCTTCTATAATCCGATTCTACACGAAAGAATTGATTTCGAGCCAAAAATGTGAATTCCCAGAATGAATGACAGTATTTAATATCCATACTCGTTTTCCATCACATTCTCACTCACTCTCTCTTACCATCTAGCTAACTATATATCTATCTACAGCTGTGTGTGTGTTATAGTTTGTGCATGTGTGTATATGTATTTCTCTTTCTTTTTCATATTGTTTTAACACCAGATGCACCTTGAAAACTAATTCATACTACATGTACACACACACACACACACACACACTACATATATATATATATATATATATATATATATATACTGTTTACATACAGAAGAATTAATTAACTGTACCCGAATTCGAAGTTTCGTGGAAACATCCACTTTTCAAGGGTTTATTGTTTAAATAAATATATTTTCGATTTTTCTGCGTTTTTATATGAAAATGTCATACATTATGAAATGGTCAAAATCCGACAATTATTTTAAGACATTTTCATGTTTATACATTCTTTTTATAGATACAAATATTTAAGGCACATCAGGCTAAATGACGGCTCCGTGTAGGATCCAGGCTCGATTCCTGTCGGAGGACGAATATTTTCTATGAAAATTTCTCGGACATTCAGGCCGGTAAATGTTATTAATACTGTTTATTATAAAACAGAGTATCTATTTAAATATTTGTATCTATAAAAAGAATGTATAAACAAAAAATTCTTAATATATATATATATATATATATCCGAATATAATATATAACGATATATAATATATAAACGAATTAATAAAAATTTAAACGTTCACAGGAGTAATTAAAAAGAGGGATTAATACCGAGAGTAGAGCAATAATTATTTATTATAATTTTTTTTCTTATAGACAAAAACAATTTACTCACTGCAAAGATGCAACCTTGTTTCGGTACATTTAGTTGCACCTCGACTGGTGAGAATCAAAATGGCTACGAACAAGAATGAACAAGAATTGTTCATAATCATTTTGTTCTTACCTGTCGAGATGCAACTAAATGCACCGAAAAATGTTACATCTTTGTAGTGAGTAAATTATTTTGTCTATATGAAAATATATATATATATATATATATATATATATATATATATATATATATATATATATATATATATATATATAATTTATGAAGGATTTTCTTTTTCTCCAAATCCCCTTAATGTTTAAACAGGTGGAGACGTTCTTCTTGTTCTGCAATTCTTCCGTGAAATTTCCTGTTTGATAAAAATATTATATGATACCCGCAAGCAAGCAAAAGAAAAAATAATCATAATTCTGTGAAGTCAGCTCCTCCCTTGATGAACATGCAGACACACAGACAGATGTATCCATATTCATGTAGACATGTAGACATGTCTTTACATATCGAAAATTAATCAATCTAATTTTTGGAAAATATTAAATAGAATTGTTTTTTCGCGTTGCTCAATTCAGGTTCCTAAAATTTATTATATATCGGATTAAAATCTTACTTGATGGATATTCTTGCTGAACTTTAAGTTAATCTCAAAATGTTTTAATTGATAATACACTCTTATGGCCTATGTACGAGCTGCGTTCAAAAAGTATCGAACCTTTAGACATAAAATAAATTTTGTATATTTCACAATTCTATTTAACCATCTTCAAAATACTCGCCTTGAAAGTTCAAACATTTCCCCTAGCGGTTGTGACACTGCTAGTAACACTCCTGGAACGCCTTCTCTGGAATACTATGGAGCTCAGCCATGGTTTTTCTCATAATTTCCTCTCGCTATAAATGCTGATAAAGATAAAATGCTGTTTATGTTGAAGGGAGTTTAGTCATTAGCATGGAAGATAAGGAATTGCGTGTTTGAGTAAAAAGTGTCAAAGAGAATTTCCTTTATTATTATTATTATTATTATTATTATTATTACCTGATTTGTATTCATACTAGCTACTGGATTGATTGAAGGCTTTGACATTTGGAAGCGAATTTCTTTCTTGTTTGAATGTGAAAATAAGAAAGCGTAAAATGGGCAACACGCCAAAGGACAAGCTTTAATTGGGAGGAATTAATCTTCAAAATATGTTTTTTTGAAAAAGTCAGCAGTTTTCTGCGGCAGTATAATTTGGGTTTCTCATTAGAGCATCGCTGCAGAGTTCATTCGGTGCAAAATACAGATAACAAGCTTGTTATAAGAGCAACGGAATGCATTGTTGATATTTCAGGTGAGAGTGATATTGGATTTGGCAACAACTGGCCACTTTATCAATAGGTTCTTTTTTTTTCATACTTATTATTTGAAACATCCGTGGGAAATTTGTTAACGAAACAGTCAATTTACTGTGAATATATACGGAAACACATTTGTATATAAGATATCCCCATTATATATAAATATATGTGTGTATGTGTGTGTCTGTGCGTATTTATATATATTGTTTGATACTGAATTTGATCAATCAAAATGTACAAAGTCGTATCAGCAATGTACAACGGCAACGCATACCATTCAGTTTTTTTATATACATTGAAGAATACTGGATTTGAGATTATAGCTATTTTTATCAATAGATGTTTACTTTTGGTGAATGTAAATAGCTTCAATAATGGTTTGTCTTTTTCTGATATAAGGTTTATAAATTCTGGAGTATCCTCCTTCTCCATAATTCTTGATATAAGAAACGTACACGGCACTCCGTGTGATTGATACACTTTTCAATTGCCTGAATGACATCTATATATATTATATATAAATATATATATATATATATATATATATATATATATATATATATATATATGGTTCCGGTTTTACAGTTACAAGTTGGTTTTATCCTTGCTGTTTTACCGTTCTTTGGTTCTTTGCTTCTAGGTAGACTAGTTTTTGTTTGAAGTTGCTCTTATTAAGGGCCTCGTCATGAGACGATTTGCTTTCATTAAATATTTTTCTTTTTCTCTATAATTTATTTATTCTAGTGTTTATAGTTTGGGGAACTTTTTTAACTATGGAGTTTACGTGATTCGATAATACGTTAATGTAAATCGGAGTTTGAATTATTAGTTCACACAACAACCAAATATTAAAAGCGTCCCAAGATGGCAACACATCAAGGGGAAAACGATCTTATAACTGTAAAAACGGAACCATTTTCCCAGTCGTAGGTATCTATAAAACGTGGTATACCAGGCTAGCATTTTCCCGAGTGAAATCACCAGGGACATAACGACATACATGGGAATATCCGCCGGAATTTGGAAACAGAGACTATACAACCACTGACATTCGTTCGCCAATACTGACCTGAGAAACCAAACCTCTCTATCCAAGCATTACTGGAAAATTAAAGATAGTAGCCTCACCCTGATAATCAAATGGGTAATCATCTATAGGTCTATAACGGTGATATAGACCGTTCATTACTGTCAAACTCTCTGTCCTTGGCAGAGAGGAACCCGGACGAGTCTTTGCCGAAAGGCAAAGTTTCGTCCGGGGACGTAGACAGGTCCTGAACCCGTTTATACGGGTTCGAAGGGAATATTTTTGGCCGAGCCTACAGGGGGGCCGTTAAATATAACCGTGATATAGACTGTTCTACTGAGGCTGTTCGCAGCTCCTGTTGAACTATCTGCCTTGGACAGAGAGGAACCCGGACGAGGCTGTGCCGAAGAGCAGAGTCTCGTCTGGCGGGGTAGAGAGACCCCAACCCGTTTATGCGGGTTCTACGAGGATTTTTTGGCTGAGCCTACAGAGATATTGAAGGCAAGAGGGATAAAGGAACACAGCGCGTAACATACACCTAACATGTTTGGTTAACAAGATTGGATTTAGGAGAGATAGCAAAACGTCAGAATTTACTAAGAGGGAAAACAGAAAATTTGGGGAGCCATGATTGCCAGCGTCATGAAGGGGGCGTGGAATACAGAAGCACATATTGATGCTAAGGGGGACAGAAAGAAATTGCGAATAAACAACGTTTATGCTAATGGATGGCACAACAATATCTTAGGAGGACGGTAAGATAAAAAAAACGTTGTTTAGATCTACAAAGAGTGGGGGTAGCTACGAGGAACCAGGATCACCAGATTCATTCTCTGTTTTTCTTCAAATCTTCCACCCACCTTTTGTTTGTCCTGTTTTATTTTCCTTCCACTCATTTTCCAAGTGATTTTGTTTTCCTAAAATCCAACCCGCCATCTTACCTTTACGGGTTTTCAGTACATTCTCTTCCATTCGATATTTGATAATATATTCTCGCACCTGAACCCACCAGGAAACCGTGTTTTCCTTGTCCCATTCACAGAGCGCAGTTACGAAATGAACACGTATCTCCAAGAGACGTTCAGTTGTTCAATATTAACAACCTTCTTTAAAAAAAAAAAAAAAAAAATTCCTCACCACTTTCAGGCGTTCCAGATCACGTGACTACCATGACAGCTGCACGTTCCTTTCTGCGCATGAATACTCAACAGATACGGTGCGAACTAATGACGCCTTACGAATTCTTTTCCACAGAGCTTTGGACAAACCAACGAATTCTGTTTAAACTTCTCAAACGACGATCGAATTTTCCTCCTTCTTCCATCACAGTTGATTTTTTTTTTTCTTGACGCCTTTAAAATGGTGGCAGGTGTAAAATCTTTAAAAGATGAGCGTCCGCCTCTGCAACTATTCAAATATGCAGACAACAAATCTCAATGATTCTGCATAAGCAAAACACTATCGCATATATATATATATATATATATATATATATATATATATATATATATATATATATATATATATATAAATATATATAAAAAAGTGTGTGTGTGTTTTTTGTGTGTAACAGCAGAAGACATGGTTGATTTATATTGGTTAATAGAGTTTTCTCCTCCTATACGTTCCGTTCTTTATTTCGCATTCTTAATTTTTGTCAACTTTCTCTCGAATAATTCGCTTTATTCTACTTCTTCGGCAAATTAACTGTGATTTAATATGACGTCGCCTTCCTCCTTCTTTTCTTTTTTTCTTTCATCTTAATCTTCTTTCATTTTCTCCCATTGCCCGACAATCTTCTTCTTTCTACCTTACTGTTTTTCTCCTTCTTTTCTCACAGCCTCCTCCATTTTTTCTCTCCACCCTCTTCTGCTTCCTCTCCCTTTTAATGCTACTCTTCTTCTTTCAATTTTCTTCTTCTCGCCTTTTCCTCTTCCTCCAATTCTTTTTAAAACCCTTTACCTCCTCTTGTTGTTCATCTTGTTCTTCTTCTTGTTCTTCTTCTTCACCTTTTCTTCGGCACCACTTCTTTTCTGCCTCCTGTTCCTTTCTTCCTCTTCCTCCGTATATTTAGCTTCACCTCTTTCTTCTCTTCTTTCTTTCTCTTCTTCCTCCTTTTACTGTTCTCCTTCTTCGTGTACTTGTCACTCTTCTTGTTCTTGTTGTTGTTCTTCTTCTCCTTTAACTTTAGCTTGTTCATTCATCTGAACAAATTGAGTCTATCAATAAGGCTGACACGTAGACATTAGCTGAATTTTAATCTGAAAATTTCCCAATAAAGTTCGATCAATGTGATTAATATTCACCAATGTATTAAGCGTATTGACGAAAGAGAAGACATTGTTGATAATAAATATTTATTGTGGGAATTAAGTGTTTTACCATTAGGCTGCCGGCTAGATTGATAAAACTATATATACGATTCCATCTAGAAAAAAACTTAACTTTCAACACTCTTTCATGGTGACTTTAGATACTTGAATTTTACTAATGAGGCATACATTTATATGTGTTAATAAATCTACGAGTCTGAATATTCGAGAAATCTTATTAAACACACACAGACACACACACAACACAACCCCTTGATAATCTGGTGTGATATTTAATGCAGTGTCTGTTCTGGCAAGATCTGCGTTGAAACAGTATCTATACAGTAGATTCTCTAGAAGTTTGCTTGATTCGTTGTATCCATTTGTGTGAAGGGCTATCAGACACGTTCTAAAATCGGTTTTATATAATTGATGGTTTTTCACTTTTTAAGGTAATATACAGTAGATTTTAAACAACTGTGAACAAAGTGGGCAAAAAATTCTAAAAATTTCTCAAATATTTGTGAATTTACAAATATAGAGTGTGAATATATTCTTACAGGTAATCACAGTCGTTAATGATTTATTTTTACGCTAAATTGTCTTTTCTGTATCAAAGATCTCTCGGCTCTTTATTTCTTTCGTTTCCTCTTATTGTCTTTTTCCAATTTTCGTTTAATTTTCCTCCCACATCCAGGCTTTCCTTTTTTTTATTTCTTATTGCCATTCTTACTTCCGCTTTTCATTTACTGATTCCTCCTTTCTCTTTTTTTTTTTTAACCATTTTAGCGTTATTTCCAGAGGAATGATTAAAAATGTCTTTGAGCAAATGAAACGAAGCTGAAGAACTTTGCAAGGTCCACACTTCTACAGACATTACATACTGGCGCTACCGAATCAGAAACAACCAGAAACTCGACTAGATAACTGAAACTACAGGATCTGAGGAATTCCAACAATAGCAATGGAAGTCAAAAGTTTTTGAAGATATATTTATTAATATCAGGATTTTTACATACAGCGCCCCACACATATAACTCGTGAACTCGTGCCACATAGTGTACCATACAAGGCTAAAAAACTCTCAGATTATATATATGTGTGTGTGTGTGTGTGCGTGTGTGTCTGTGTGTGTGTCTATGTGTAATAAATGGGGATAAATGCTTATTTTCTCACTTTGTAAGACGATTTTTCGATCTCTCGCGCTTAATACGAACACTCCGTTAATTAACTTAATTCCCTCATCGTTTAAATGATTATCCTATCGGAATTTTTATTAAGATTTACATTTTTTACTTATCCCCCTCTGTATTAGGCAGTTATGTGCATATTGGCAGATATTATGAAAGGATATATAAATAGATAATACGATGGAAAGTGCTATATGTAACATTTCACAGATTATCTATCTATTTATCTATCTGGCTATTGAATATAAGTAGATGGAAATTGCGTGTGTGTCTGTTTATATGTGTAAGTATGTGTGTGCGTGTGTATGCATGCATATATGTATATATTTATGTAGGTATTTCACTGCATAAAACAAAGTATTTTGGCGAAATCCACAACATGTAGGCCTCAAAACTTTAAATCAAAGCGTGAACTATATATGTATTTAGCTTTCGATGGATAAATTGTCGCCATTTCCTAATTCTAATTTCGCGCATGCGCGTTGTTTTGTTTTGATTTTGTCGACTGCGCGGTATAGTAAGGTCAGTTGGGAGAAAAAGAGCACGATGACTCAATTCACACCGCCAGAAATTTGGAAACGGCATGATGTACTGCCTGGTATTCGCGCCTAAACCTACAATACGAACATTTCAGAGTGTTTGGGTGTCAATCTGTGGAGAGTACAAAGGATTCGGGAAGAGGTGGATGAGTCTAATGGTGATTACAGAGTCTTTGGAATGATTACTTATGATGGTAACGTTATTCCTCCATTCATCTTCCCATAGGGCCTCAGACTCAATACGAAGTCCTACTTCAAGTACCTTAAGGAGGTAGTGCTACCCTGGGTCAAGTTGATGCCGGCTGGAAGACCCTATGTTTGATAACAGTACTCTGCACCATGCTACGCAAGCAGGAGAACCTAATCATAGCTATCATTTCTGCGACCAGATCACTCCTTACGTCCACCTATCTCCCAAGGCTGCAACCCCCTTAATTATTATGCGTAGAGCGCAGCTGAGCGAGATAGCAACAAAATTCCTTGTAGAACCAACGATTAACTGAAGGCAAGGATTATGACATCATTCACCAACGTAAACAAGTAGACCGTCCAAAATAATTCCAGGAGATTTCGAAGTCGTCTGGATGCCCTGGTTGAAGCCAATGTGGATTTTACTGAATAAATTTACTCTTTTGTATTTCAAAATATTTTCATATAATTTTGGTAAATATATTTGTTAAAAAGAGATTTTTGCGTAATTTAGACGACAATTCATCCATCACACCATATCGGCGCTTCAGCGCAGGGTAATATTTAACGAGCTCGTCTAGATGACCATTACAAATGGGAAGAAATTTCGACCCTGACTAGGTTTCCTGTATATTTGTCCTTTTACCAAACTAATTTTTCATTTTTTTTCCTTGCGTATTGGCACTCAATGTTAAACTCTGCCATATTCTTCTGTCATGTTTTGATAGGAGTAAATATCTATATGGGCGCTTTGAAATTGGCTAACGCGATAGCTTGGTTGACTATTACTACGGTGCAGTGAGTTCGATCCTCACTAAGTTCACATACGTGAGGCCTTTTGCCGAAATAATCTCAATTTAGTAAATGACAACGAATAAACTGTAAATAGGTGCTAAAACCTACGCTGCCATGCAAGAACATGTACAAAATTATGAATGAAATCACAAGAGAATTGAAATTAATAAATCTTAAGCAAGAGAAATTATATGGTTTTATATTTGAGATAACGCACACTAGGATCTTATAATTTTAATCCTTCGTAGATTCTGGTATTGTGTGTATTTACAGGTGCAATACTAACAACCGGGATTAATACTAACTAGAAGGTATTTTCTTTTTCTGTGTGGTATCTAATTTCTGTGTGGTGTATTTGAGGACCTCTAACCGAAAAGGATAGAAGACACGTATGTCTTTTCAGTGGACATTTTAAGCTTTACACCTTTGAGAGAACTACAAGGATTCACAATCTTTATATAAAATATGTATATAACACAATAACACACGGAAAGAAAGCTACAAGAACAAGAAGATATTTCGTAATCTTATCATTCTAGGACATATCATGAAGAGTGAAGGCTTGGAGAATTTGGCACTTATAGCAAATATTTAAAGTAAGATGTTCGAAGGGAAACAGTGAATAACCTACCAAATGTGCAAAAGGATAGCAGAAGATCTGGGATGAAAAGTAAAGAGACGCACATTGCTTTGAGCTGCAATGGATAGGAAGCTGTGGAGAGAGATGATCTTCCACGTTTCAAAGTGACCTGACACATAAAAGCAGAAGAAATTCACATGTAAATGTATATATTAAGCTTAGTCTCGACGGTACCTAGCAATGACATTAAAAGCTATTATGAACATCTATCAATAAGAATTTTCTCTTACCCTAGAGAAGAATCATTTTTTTTATTTAATTTTATAACATTGTGAATAGAAAAAAAATCGCACGCAAGCTTCTCTAAGAAGTGAACAGAAAGCAAATGGTTCCTTAAATCGTATTATCTTAATTGAACGATTTCTTTAATTAACATGTATTCTTATCCGCCGTCCTGTTTACGTTTCAGTCTGACTTTTACATTGAGCTATCGCATTACATCAATAGCCTTGTAGCTTAAAACGCTGATTTGTGAATTTGGTAACATAGTAATTGTGAGTTCAATCCCTGGGCCGGGTATTGTATATCTTGACTCAGTGTACACCAGGCAAGCAATAACTGAGCAATACTAAACACACGAACGATACAAGATATCCCTAGACATGGGCAATGGAACCAAAACAATCTACACTCGTAGATTAAAGAAAATGTTCAGTTCAGAATTTCCTGTAGGTTACTCAGCTCGACCTACACCTGATATAACAAAAGAAACATTGTGCTAACAACAACAAAGATGAGGATAATAGTCCGCTTGTAAATAATGCAAATTATAGTTTTCAATATTCTGTATCTAGACGAGTAACTATGTTAATAACCGAGATTTAAAAGCATGATTGTTACATTACATCTAAATTATTCAAAGGAGGCACGGTGGAGTAATGGATAATGGCTCAGACTGAGGAATCGGAGAGCCGAATTCGAATTCCAATCGAATCCATTACATTCAATTACGTGGTAATACTCTTGGGAAAGGTATGGATCCTCTTCTTCTCCCCACAAGATGGACCGGGTTCTAAAGCCTTGAATGGCAACTGGTCTACCGCGGGAAAAAAATATGCTTCGTCAGTCATGTATCGATCACTACATGATCGCCTAAGCGTGTATCATGCACGGCGCATAACTGACTGACTATTCCAAATGTAAAATATGTTACTTGACAAAGTCATGACCTCTGGATCTTTGAATTATTTATATCAAGTGCCAATCCAGTCTTTATGGAATTTTAACTGTCTTCTTGTAAGATGACTAAAATAGATCTCCATTTTTCACTTTCGGCCTTCAAGCTAAAAACGTGTGCATAATTTCTAAAAATAGATTCTCGTAACTAAAATAAACGTGATCGATTAAGATATATATATATATATATATATATATATATATATATATATATATATATATATATGAGTGTGTGTTTTTTGTGTGCGTATTAAGTATTATTAAAATTGAATATATATATTTCAAATTTAATCATTCTTAATACACACACATGAATATATATACGCTGCCAGAATTAGCATGTAAAGTTTTGACTCTGACATGCAAACATGCCCAACAAATAGTTCTCAGGTATATATGAAATGTATTTAACTCGTTCATATCTTTTCTACTCACTTTCGTGATATATATATATATATATATATATATATTCGGAAAAATATTTTCTAAAAATAGTTAGAAGAATTAGAATATATATATATATATATATATATATATATATATATATATATATATATATATAATATATATATATATATATATATATATATATATATATATATATATATATATATATATATATATATATGTATGTATGTATGTATGTATGTATGTATGTATAACCAAAGTAAGGTCAAAAGATATGAATGAGTTAAATATATTTCATATATACCTGACAACTATTCTTTGATATATTTGCATGACATGTCAAAGCTTTATATATGCTAATTTTGGCAGCATTTTTTTTATCATTATTCTCAACCTTTAACCATTGGTGCGTTTTTTTCCGTTTCCAACTTCAAAGCCGAAATCTAGTTTTCATCGGAATAGAGAGCAAAGTTCGGTCAATGCGTTCCACTTGCTTACCCAAAAATATCTGCAAAACCTTCAGTTTTCGAGGAACGATCACATTATTTCTGAAAAAGAAAACTTACTCAATAGAAGAAAACAGATATATGAAGCATAATATATATATATATAAAAAATAGTTAAAGCATCTCATCACTGCAAGAATGTATTCAATCAAATGCATTGAAACGCTGCTGCCTCATTATTTTCTACATATATGAATGAATAAATGATTCAATAATAAAAATTCAGCATTTCCATAGTGAATAAGATAAAAGGGGCATGCTCATTAGAATGGAAAATAGAATGTTCTTAACAGAAAAAGAAAAAGCAAGATGGAAGTATATATGAAATTAAAGGGAAAAATTAGAAGAATGTTTACCGAGTTTACTAAAGTATCCGTTTAAAGTATTAATAAATATTGGTTAAGGTTATGGTAATATTAGCCGTTTCCTTATAAGGAAATATTTGGTTAACCATTGAACGAGCTGCCAGTGCTATTGTCGATGGAATTCATAAAACCTTTCTCTGAAAACAATTTTTCTTCGAAAAGAGGTTTCTCAATTTCAGGAGCTGTTATCGCTCTTTGCAATATTGATGGGACTTTCTTCCTAACATTTTATTTGAAGTAGTGTGGAATGACATCTTAATTATGTTTTTATTATCTCTCTGATTTGTATGTAACATCCATTTTCGTTGTTGCTGCTGTTGAAAGTCCTCAAGTTTTTGATTCTGTGGCGCCAATCTATGTTTCAAAAAAGGACGATCTTCGCCAAGACCCATAGGTTTCCCTCATTCAAAGCCATTTTGAATCATTGATCATAGAAAGCGGTTGTATACAACTGAAAATCTTTATTATTTCTCAACGATTTCAGTGACATATAGCATATGAAATTTTCGCTCCGACTAAGAAACGAGTTTTCTGGTTAATTTTTTGGATTAGTATTAAATTAACAATGAATTAAACTATTAAGAATTAAATTTATTCATGGAAAATAGAATAAGGCTCACGACGATAATCTTCCTTAAGCTACCGGGTTTCACCATGAAGTGGAAGATCATAGCTCTTCACATTTTCTATATTTTATTGCCATTTACCATAGTTCGTCGTTCTTGTTCTGCCATTAATTTATGCATGTTAAGATACCTGCTTTTTTCTCTGCCCTTTTTACTTCCATTATATCACGTGAGTGTTAAACTCACTAGGGCTTCTTTCCTCCTTGTCTCATAAGTTTCAAATCACGTGTTCCGTTCATGGTATTCTTACCAGTCTTCGTTAAACGAATATCAGTGTTGCTTGAAGCTTCTTCTTTATCTGTGAGAAGATGGTTCAGTATTCCTTGCCATATAGGGGATTAGATATTACATTGAGTTTAGGAACCATTTTTCTTATATTATTTTATAAAATGATCTTATATGCTTAGTTTTTGAAAGGCAACTTTCGCTATTCTTACATGCCTTTGGGTGATAACATTAACAATAACAATTGGTCATGATCACTGTAGTGATTTTAAAAATGACCTCCCTTATTAGGGACTAAATGGAAAGGTTTAAATAACGGTGATTTTAAGTACAATTAATAAAGTTTGTAGGGAAACTGGAAACTCTACCAGCATTTACTAACGATAGGAACGATCTTAATAAAATAAGGTACGCGGATGACGCTGTGTTGATGGCAGATACAGAATGAAAACTCCAGGATGTCTTCGACAATGTAGTAAAGGAAAATGAGAAGAAAGGACTACCCGTCCATTGTATTGTATATATGACAGCAAGAGTAAAACCCAAATATATGAAGCACACAGTGGAAATGTTATATCCAAACATGTATAGAAGTTTAAATATCTGGGAAGAATTTTAACAGAGGATGAAAATAAATTACCGAAATACGATGGGGCCCTGGAATAGCAAATGATGCTTTCCAAAAGTTAGGCAAAGTACTAAGAATCAGGAGGACTCCTTTAGAAATAAAGAAAACATGTACTGTACAGCTATGAAATCTCAATCCTTCATTATGATAGACAATGCTGAACAATCTCCTCATAGAGGATGCTAAGACTTGAGACAACGTAAATGTGGTTACAGCCTACTGTTGAGAACACCATGGACGTATTGTGTAAACCACGAGGAGGTGTTTAAGGAAGGTGATAAGAAAGCATGGTGAAGAGATAATTGAAATTTATGGGGCATATAGAGAGGACAGTGGGCTTCTAAAATTTTCCACTCGCGGAACGTATCCAATACGAAAATGGCAGTGGAAGGTAGAGAACATCACATGCTTATGTAAATAGAACGGAGAAATGTAAGTGGAGGTATGCTATAATGATAAATATTACTAAGCGCTAAGAAAGTTGTGGAGAGACGTCGTCATAAGTATCCTGAAAGGACACGGCACATACAGGAAGATAAAGAACAATGCAAACCAGGATATAATGGAAATAATGGTCATGTTAGTGAGATATCAACAACAATAATAGTTATGGCATTTGCAGTTCAGAAGAAATGTATTTAGGTAAATCCCATCAACTCTACAAGCATCAAACTATAGAATAATGGCAAGATGGCGCCTCTGTTGAGTGCAACACAAGAAAACCGAGAAAGCCGGTTCAAATTCGAATATCAAAGCGTGGACAGTGTAAACAATGTGTCTTCGACCATGTAAAAATGCATGGTACCTTCACTAAAGTAGATGATTTGAAATAAAATAAGGTACATTGTGACATCTATAGCGATCGCTTATTTCAAGCCATTGGATGCGAGTTTCAAATTGGTGACGTCAGAATCAAGAAAGCATATAAATTTAAATAAATGAAAAAAACTAACATATAAAAAAATTAACTAGATATTTTACTATATGAAGGAACTAAAAATATTAACTGAAGAAAAGTTTTTAACGTTTTTTTCTTCCAGTATTTCTCAGTTATCAAATTTTCAACGCCTTAAGAAAGAAGTTGGGGTCTAAAAAATGTCAATTAATTTGGCCAGAGTTCTTTAGTTTAAACACCTCATCTAACATTTATGTTTTTCATCTATTTTAAACTACTAAATCTCTGTCCTTTGCTTTTGTTTTAAATATCTGTAACAGAAATCGCAACAATTAAATAAACCGTACCAAATTTCCAAATAAGCCCCGTAAGAAGCTCTCGCTTCCCAGCCAAATATATTACAGATACTGATTTCGCTGATGATATCGCGCTTATCAGCGAGTGTCTAGAGAATGTGCAATCTCTCCTAGAATCTCTTGATCAAACCTCCAACTTCGTAGGACTTTATCTCAATGAATCAAAAACTGAATACATGAACAGATGTACAGCCAAAAATGACCATCCTATAAAATCACTTAATAACCACCAATTTGAATCAAACTGAGGATTATAAATATCTATGATCATTCATCTACTCTTTCTTGAAAGACTTCCAAACTAGAAAGGGTACAGTATTGTATGCATGCAATGATATACACAAGATCTGGACATCATATCTGGACAGAAAACTCCAAGATCAAAATATTCAGAGCCGCAGTTGAGCCGATTCTACTCTATAGCTTTGAGATAGGTACACTCTCTAATGGCATAGAGAAACGTCCGAATGGAACCTATACTGGTTTTCTGATGAGAGTTCAAAACCTCTTTTGGAAACGCCATCCGACCATCTAACAAATCTACGGCAGTCTTCCGTATGTATACGAGCTCCTCGAGCAGTTTGCTGCCCACTGCCACCGTGCCTTGAATAACATTGTCTACTCTCTCCTACTCTGGAAGCCTGCGTCATAGCTGAACAGGGCAGAAAACGATCATTCCCTGACTTCATCTCAAGGGATGCAGGCATTGGTAAGCAGGACTTAGAGACAGCAATGAATGACCGGGAGCTTTGGCGTAGTATTGTGGACTCCATGATCTCGAATGCGGTCCACACATAATCATGATGATGACCAAATTTCTTGTTTTTTTTTTGTGGGGAGGGGGTTGTGGGGTAAACTGTATTATTGGAAGGTTTTAATTAGTAAAATCTCACAGAGAAATTCATAGGCGCATTGGAAAAATGAAAGATGACTTCACAAAAGGTGAACAAAGTATTAAGGAATAGAAAAATGTCATTTGAACTGATTAAGTGATTTGTTTATTTGTTATCGCTTACCAACCTTTTTGTTTAAAGCTGAAACATATTTTTGGACTGAAAAAGATTTTGTAGATAATAAAAATTTTCCTCTACAACCCCTACTATTTAACTCATAGCTGGAGGGAGAGGATGTGTATTCGTACCTTTTCCAAGAGTATATAATGAAACCGGGTGGAATTCGAACTCGATTCTCCGATTTCCCATTCCGAGCTCTTATCTATAACGCCACATGCACCTCCAAGCTCACAAAACCTGGTATTCCCGAGTGGTCACTCACCTAGGTAGTAACCAGTCACAACATTGGTTAACTTCAGTGATTGGACGAGAACAGATGTTTCAACGTAAGCCATAAAATGTCGTTAGAAAGGCAGAAAAGCGTGTTGAGGTACCAATTAATATCAATACGGCCATGACTGCTTTACATTGTCCTCACAGTTGAAGAGGATATATGGGACAACAGGGATGTGGCTCTAGAGAAGGGTGCGGAAAATACCACGAGGAAAATGGAGACAAAAATGATACTTTTACTTAAATATAGGAAAACATACTTGGATGGTAAAAATGGGATTTGGATAGATAAAGTGTGGATAAATGTCGCTTAATATTAAAAAGATAATAAGTTGTGAAAAACATAGTCGCCCACTGAAGAAGAAGAAGAAGAAGAAGAAGAAGAAGAAGAAGAAGAAGAAGAATTGTTAATTTCTTGACTGAATAAGTTCCTTTTCGACTTCCCCGACTTTCATATACTCGCGAAAATCCACCTATTGCATTGTTAAATATCTGAGCAATAATACTCATAAGTGTGAATTCAGGTTATTATTTAAAGTGAGAAGATACAAATGAAAATATTCAAAAGTGACAAGATTTTAGTTCCATTTCACTAAAGCAGACGTTAAACGCGGGAGAGTGCCATTGCCTCGGTTGTATTTTCTTTTCTTTATTTCTTCTTTCTTTGTTTTTTGTTGTTTTTGTTTTTTTGTTGTTTTTTTTTTGTTTTGTTTTTTTTTTCTCACGGAGAACAAAACGCCTCTATACGTTTTTCCGTCTTTCCTAGCGATCGAAACGGAATAGTTCATTATTAATGTGATAATTGCAGGAAGTAACTTAGGCTCTAACTAAGGAACAATAATAATTTTAATACAATGGTCAAGTACAAAAGAATAGGAAATCGAGGTGCAAAATATAAAAATATGTATTCAGAAAATGAATTACGAAAAACCAGAAGAATAATACATTTTTTTGAAAATAAAGTGCGAGATCTATATGAATTGATGTTGTTTAAAAAATAAAAAGATGTCTTCCGTTTGATGAAAGAATACACATACACATATATTGATTAGAAGATGTTTACAAAATAATAATAATAATAATAATAACAGTAATAAGAATAATAATGAATTGTTTTATTTGAAAAGAAAAAGGATATATTAGAAACAAAAACGCCTATTAGTGACGTGCCTTCCCTGTGTATTTCCTACAAATATTTTCATGGCACTGCTCTGATGACTTTTTTCCCTAGTGCACGTACTTGAATTTCACGCGGGCTACTTGATTGGCATCTAGGTCCCACCGGTTTACTGTTGAAATAGCTAAATGCAACTGCCATTTCTACTCCAACAGTTTCTTTTCTCGCGCTTCCCATCATTATTTGTTTCCCTGAAAATTAAAATATTCAAAAAAAAAAAAATTGTCTCAATCCCCTATATTCGCAGTATTTCTCTTCAAAAATTTAAAGGCGACGTCAATCGCCATCTTCTGTCTAATTCAATTCTGGCCCTTTTTTTGTCCTTCACTCAATACTCCTTATTCTCTTTCACTTTCACGCCTTGTAACCGCCACTCCGCCCTTTAGTGGCATTACAGACTTGCTTAGGGGGAAATGATTAAAAAAAAAAGATTGATGATAAATCAATGTAATTTATAAACTTAATGCCCACTTTTCAAATTTCTTTTCTTTCCGCTTTTTTCTCTTCATAATTTTATCTCGTCATAATTATCTTACCCATCATTATCTTACTGAATTAATCTCATAAGGGACTATTCAGGCATTTCTTATAAACAGTTATGTATTTTCTCGCTTTATTTAGATATCGGTATTTACCAATATTATTCGTTTATTGAATAAGCATAATTTCAAGCGGAAAAAATCGACAGGAAATAAAGTTGCCAGAGAGAATACTTTCTTTAGTGGCCATAATCTTCCAGACCATTACGAGTGAAGTTATCTTTACTGATCGCTCAGCTTTCTGGGACGGTTGTGCTTGACTTAGATAAGTGAATAAATTTGATATATATATATATATATATATATATATATATATATATATATATATATATATATATATATATATATATATATATTACATCACTGAAGAGCCCGTGTTCTCGACGTAACACGTCATGCAAACCTCTTTAGCCACTTCCTTACAGCTTGCTCTGAAAAAATGTTTTCTAAAGTGTTACCTCCACTGGGCACTTTAGTCCCTTCACAACACAGTGTCAAAACCGATGCCAACTCAAAGACATCTGTGAATGTGTTATTCCATAGAACGGTTTTTCGGTACTCGAAAGCCGACAAGGAAAGCTTCAGATCTTACATGACGGTTGCATTGATTGATCGATTCGTTTTCTCCGGCGTATCAACCTTTTACAGTCTATTTAAAGCCAGAAGATTTAGATTGTAAGAATTCTTTTGAGATAATGAGGTTTTAGTGATAAAAATTTTAATAAAAAACCCATGGCTGGGTGAGAAAAGGTGAATCCATACCTTTGTCAAGGGTATTTGTATATAATTCAATATTACGAACTCAACTCTAATTGGAACTCGGCTTTCCGATTTCCAGTTCCGAGCCTATAACCCTTACACCACTCGCACATCCAAGCTTACAGCGCCTGGTATTCCCAATAGGTCACTCATGTAGGCACTGATCAGGATCTTTCTTGCTTACTTGCTCTATGTTAAAGGCCACAATCTCAATAATATTTTATCACATTCCTTTAAATTCCTACGTTGCTTTGGTGATCGTACATGAGACTAGGTTTCAACGTGATATGACCGTAAGTCTTACATGGCGGAAATTCCTCTCTCAGTCATCGTCAAACATACTGCCTCCAAAAATGCCGCCTTCATCTCGGAGTGAAAACATTTCTGGAAAGTAGAATTTTATAGATCAGAAATACCCACCCCCCACCCCGCTCCAAACAAAAGAACTAATAATCCGATCTGCTTCACGAATTGAATATTCCCGTAGCCAGAGCTTACCATAACCTCTACAGTATTATCTATCAAACAGAACCGTGTAGTAAAACACTTGCTGCATTCAGAACTGCTAGAAATCATGGCAAGATAGTTCCGAAAATGCAAAATGTACCTCTGCACAATCAATCCAGATCCAGATCGAATGCAAACAACTTGGATCCCAGCAGTTCTAGAAGGTCTGCAACTAAACCTTCAATAGTGCCAAAGCGTCATTGCCTATCATAAATGGCCCTGAGGTCATCTAATTCTCGTCCGATAAGGCAAAGCTCTTTGCCATAATCTTTGTCTTCAACTGCACATTAGATTACAATGACCATTCCCTTCCAAACTTGCTCTATGTTACAGGCCACAATCTCAATAATATTTTATCACATTCCTTTAAATTCCTACGTTTTAAAAGTAATCGTATATTCTTGTATTAGAATAAGACTGTATAATAGAAAGAGAATTGTCTCTCCTTTTTTTTTGTGAATTATTCATTCACCAAACGCAGCTTTATACGACAGACATCCAAACTAGGGGTGAATGGGAATATGTTTATGGAGAAAGTAATGCACCTGTTTTCGAAGATCGAATTTCTTGAACATCAGCATTCAAAATGCTGATTTTCTCAACACTAATATTAAAATACTCTCTTACTTTCTTTCTTTCTTTTTTATTTATTTATTTATTCCCATTTTTCCTTCAGCCATCTTTGTTTTTCTTCAGTCTTTCTTCTTTTTTCCATTTCTTTCTTTTTCTTTGGTTTTCTTCCTTTCCTGATTTCTTTATTTATTTATTTACACCTTTCTTTCTTTCCACTTGCCTTTCCCTATCCAACGCAAAGCACTGAAATAATAGCTAATCTTACTTGTACCGTCATATATGACAACACTGTGGAATTTCATGTTTCAAAAAAACGACATGGCACTGAAAAATGAAATACATAACGATCTCAAACCCGCGACAAAGCATATTCTTTCTATCTTTTTGTTATCTTCTTTGTTCGGGCTTCGTTCTTTAATTCTTCTGATACATATAGCCTAATGCGAACAAAGTGTGGAGTTTTGCTTGTAAACTTCAACGCCTCCAAAAAGAAACTGCTATCTTAATCATAGAGAACCATTTTTGTCATCCATCGGCATGGTTGATACCAATATCCAGGAAAGCAATCAATTGCACCTACATGACCTTACGGTTTCTACTGATATGGATTGATTATATTGAATCAATTGCTATGTCTGTTCCTAGGAAATTCGGTACACTGCGTCGTGCCAGACAATTTTCTTCTCACCAGAATCCATCTTGCGCTTTTCTAAATCTATCATACGCCGCGCATTAAATATTGCTGTCATACCTTACATGGTTGCCAACTATGCTTGAAATGAAAGAGCAAGCTTGCACAGGTTCCCTTCCTGGTAGTGACCATTTTTTATGTATAATATATATATATATATATATATATATATATATATATATATATATATATATATATATATATAAAAAGAATAATCACATAGAATTAATCAGAAGTATCAATGCGATTATTGGCGACATCCATCGCTAGAAAACATAATATATGCATTAAAATCCTGTTCATCCATAGTGCGAGTTTTGATCCTTGAAGAAAAAAAAAAAAAAAAAATATATATATATATATATATATATATATATATATATATATATATATATATATATATCATTTGCTTAATAAAATGTATTTGGCAATCTAGATCATTTTTTATAGACATTTGCATTTAAAATTTGTCCCATCATTATGAGACAACCTGTATATAGAGGCGCTTCCATTATTTCAAATATTGTTTTTAGAGGAGATCTACATTTGTGTAATAACTCCATTTTATTTTTTAAAAACAATATTACGTCTACCGGCCTGCAGACTCAAGAAAACTTAAAGAAAATGCCTGTAGACGGATTAAGTAGATTTTAGAAAAGTAAAATGGGGCGTCTACTCAAATAAGAGTATCCACTAAAAATAATGTTTGAAGTAATAAAATTATTTCAAGTTAAAAACTAAAATCCATTAATTCTGTAGAAATATATAGGTATGCTATATAGGTGTATTTATAGACGTCTAAACAACGCTGTAGGAAACGTTCTTCTCTTCGCCTTTATCTCCTAAAATCTTTCTCATTCAGATAAACAAAATACGTCAATAGACAACATACAAAGGCCATATTACCAAACACAGAACAAAACGCAAGGTACCTTAAACAAGATGGCCTGTTTTATTCTTGGAGTCATTTTAGAAAAAATATGCAACTGTTTTTCATTTATTCACCCATTCATTTATTCTATTTTCAACAAGCATCCACTAATTTCATTTTTTTTAATTTTTTTTTTTTTAATTCTAATTTTAATTTACACTTTCATAATTCTTCCTTCTCATTAGTCCAACCGACCGATCGACTTCGCCATTCCCATTCTGACAGTTTTTTTCTTTACTTCGTTCCACCATTTTTTCTTTTTATGTCATTAGCTATTTCAACCGACAGTTCCTCGGACCAATCCTGTGTTTTCCCCATTTTATTCCTTTCTTCGCACTCCGGAATTTTTTATTCTACACATTTTCCTTTTACTCAATCCTTTCCAATAATGTTCATTCGTTCATTGTCTAATAGTTATAAAAGAGGCGGTAATGAAATAATAACGTTACTATTTGCAGGATGTTTCAGAACGACATATTTTTCCAAATCTTTGGCTAAATTATACTGTTTTGTTCCCTGAAACTTTTTCTTCATAAATTTGCAAGTGGAAATAATTTTTTTTTCTCCCAACCTTTTTAAAAGCCTATTTTTGTGTTAATTTTCTTTTCAATGTGATAT
Organism: Acanthosepion pharaonis; assembly: GCA_903632075.3. NCBI lineage: Eukaryota > Metazoa > Mollusca > Cephalopoda > Sepiida > Sepiidae > Acanthosepion > Acanthosepion pharaonis. The sequence continues at coordinate 590,058 of CAHIKZ030005036.1, read as the reverse complement.
TTTCTTAAGTGGTTCATTTCTTGTTTAATTTCTTTTTTCGACTATTTCAAAGTTTTAAAAGACTGCAAAAGTGATTTAGATTTAGAAAATAAAATTGATAGAAAGAGAAAAAGAAAGAAACACGTAATAAGGCTTGTCTCGTGATTGAAAACGTCGTATGTATTGTCAAAAGTTCGAGTTCAGAATAAATGCCGTTTTAAGGATGCCGATTTTCTAGATAGGCTGGTCCAACCCACATTTAAGATTGGCGTATCGCGATCTGTTTCCCATAGATAGGATTTATGTACAAGAAAGATTGAGGAAGAAGAGGAGAAAATGTACGATAACAAAGAAGAAAGACAAAAAGAAACAAACAAATGAAGGAAGAAAAACGAAGAGAGAAATAAACACAAATTATGAGGATTGCCTCCTATCATATATATCTATATAATAAATCTAATTATTATCTATATAATAAATGCTAATGTCAGTGTGTCACTGTGTCACACTTTTTCAACTTTAATCCTAAAGGTCGTAGCCCAGCATATCATAAAAATTTGGAATCAGGCCGACTCCGTGAGCAAATTAAAAATATCCTGGGGCCAGATCCAGACCCACAATTTTGCATTTTTGGATTCCCAAGTTTACATCGTTGTAATCTTGTTCCTCCTATATTGCAGCAAATGCTGGGAAACCTCCTCCCAAGGGAAATGCTGACCTGCAGGAGGATGTTGAGAATTTCATACACTGAACATGTAAGTAACGAGGAACTTTCAAGGAAAATGGAAACAAAGCGGATAATTCTACCGAGAATCAGTAAAAGAATGTCGACATTTCTAGGAAAAATGATCTTACCGGTATATAACATTGAAACACCAGTTCTCGAAGTTAAGCAACGTCGACACAGGACAATACCTAGATGGGAGACTGCTTGGGAATACCACGTGAATTAAGCTTGGATATGCGGCTTGTACGAAGGATATCGGCTCGGATTTGGAAATCGTAAAGTCGGCTCACAGTTGCAATAGGGTTCGTTATATTTACTTATGGTCCAAAATCCATAGGAAAGGCATTAACCCACCTCTTCTCACAGCTATGGGATAAACAGGACAGCTTGTATCCGAAAATTATTATTATCTCCAAAAACGTATTTCGATATATGAGTGTGAATGCTAGACATCACCTCATATATGAAGAAGCCACTTGAAGCAAGTGAAATGTTGATCTACAGAAGGATGTTGAGAATTCCATGCACTAAGCATTTCAGTAATGAGGAGCTTTCAAGGAAAATGATAAAAAAACGGACAATTCTGCTGAGAATCAGTAAAATGTCTGTTGACATGTCTTAAGCAAACAGGCTTACGGTCATATCACGTTGAATCACCGCTTCTCTTACGATCGCTTAAGTTAAGCAACGTCGAGCCCAGTCAGTGCCTGGATGGGTGACCGTTTGGGAATAACAAGTACTGTAAGTTTGAATATTCGGCTGGCTTGAGTGATAACGACTCGGAATTGGAAATCGTATAGCCGAGTTGCAGTCGGCTTCGTTTTTATTAACTTATGCGCGAAAAACCATTGGAAAGGTATGAATAAACCTTTTCTCACACCTATGCATTGAGTAGAACGGCTTGTACCTGAAAATTATCATTATCGCCAAATATTTTCTGACTTTAAATAACATGAAAAAGATTGAGTCAATCAGGTAAATGCAGTATATTGACCTGTCATATCGATTGAAGCCTGGATCATAGTGTCATTGTGAACTCCGCGGTTTTGTTTCGTTCGATGCATAGTATATTCTTACTCATATTTCTTATATACGCTTTTCAATTCTGATTTTTTCTTCTCCTACGCTGGCTGCTAATCATAGCTAATTAGACTAGTCAACTAAGCAACAATAAAAACAACAAAAATAATAATGACTATGATTCTTTGTATATTACTTCACTTTTTTTCTAAAAATAAAGGAGAAACTAATCTATATTGCTATTTAACAAAAGAACTTATCAAAATCATTGATTAAATAAAAATGAAAAGAGACGAAAAAGAAAATCAAACACGAATACATAATTGATGATAAAAACATAACAGACTGAAACAGGTAAATTTAATGTTACTAACCATTTTCAGTGGTGCATATAGAAATGTAATTAGTATCATGTTAACAAATTCATTTTGTTGGATTATCAACATGATTATTAACAACTGACCAAATTCAGTAAAGTTTTGACCATTTGTAATAATACAAAATATTGTGAGATTTTATGCATAGATAGAATATTTACTGTATGAATTATCTCGCTAGCAAGGTTTGTTATATGGTTAGTAATGTTTATTATATGGCTAGTAAGGTTTAACGGCAGCGAATGTTGGACGATTTTTTCTAAGATGAAAAAGGGGTTGCAAACAAAGAGGAGGTTTATACTTAATATCAGGAAGAGGCAGCTGAAGATTCTAGGACACATAATGAGGAAGGAGGGCCTGGAGAATCTGATACTCACGGGTCGAACAGAGTGACATACCTGGCAGTCTTAATCAAGTGGACGACAGTACGTGGTGTGGGGGTGCAGAAGGAAGGAACTTGTTGAGGAACTTGTTGCAAGGGATGGAGGGAGGTGGAGAGCCATGATCACCTATATCCTGAAAGGACATGGCACATAAAAATAAAAGATTAAGTTTTATTGTAATGATAGTTATCGGGTAAGTGGTAACAGTTATATTTCAAATTATTCTAAAGGTTATTGAGTAGAAATTATTGTTGATCTAAATGCGCTTTATTTTTCAGCTATTTTATAACTTTTACTCGTTAATATTTATTTACTGGTTATTTAATTATCTGTTATTAAATTTACTTGGGTTTCTGTTTGCATTCATAGCTTGTTAATTTATTATTGACTTAAGTTGCTCTTATTTATATAGATATTTTGTTTATTTTAATTTTTTTGAGGATCGGTTGTCTTCTTTAATTAATTGAAAGTATTGACTTTTTAATCGATAATTGTACAAGAGATACATTCATACCTTTCTCAAAGGTATTTGTGTAATGTAACCAATATTCTAAAAATAGTTTCTGGCTTTAAATCACCTATACAAATTTGACAAGTCGTAAAAACAAAACAATCAATCTAGGGTAGATAATGAGGGGTTGAAGAAAGCAAAAATAAACATATTGACGGCAATAAGGCATACCGAAGGCAAGAGGAACAGAGGAAAGCAGCGAGTAACCTACTTAATGAGCTTGTGTAAATGGTTGACAGAACAGGGGCTAGGAGAGATAGCAAAATATCAAGCACTTTGTAGGAGTTGGTAAGCTAAGTGCTACAACGGACAGGAAATCATGGAGATCCATGATCGCCCATCTTCTGAATGGACACATAGTAAGAGGGGACTGAAATAACATTTCTAATTTGAATCCTGTGTTTTGTGTCAAGAATTTAATGTTAAATCAAGATGTACGCCAAGTAAGTAATGTCCAGTTGTCGAATGTGCTTCCACTATGTCATCACGTATGATTAATACCATCACCATTTTCATTATTATATTCGATTAATTCCTCTTGAGAGTCTTCTATAAATCAGGCTGAAGCGGAAATGTTCATTTTCTGAATGAAAGCCGAGACAGCTGAATCTAATGCGATCATCTTCGGTTGTACTTTACGACTAAAATGATCTTCGTCTGTCTCTGCCGTTTTATATTGTGATTATTACCTAGGTGGATATATGATCACTATTGACTGACAATGTACGTAATTTTTCCTTTGAAAGAAGTCAGATTAATGAGTGGTTTTGTCGATGTCTAAATTTCAGGCAAGGTCATCATTAATATTGCGAAGAATTTTCTCTTGAGCGACGTTTTGTGTTGAAATCTGTGTGAAAGTTTTTCCTCATAACTTAATGAGATAGAAATGATCAGCTTCATTACCTCAATTGTTCTTTTAAAGCAGTGCGATCATTGTTAAGATAACATCAGAGGATTGCACAATTTTCATAGAATACCGTTTTCCTGATTATTTGATTGAATGTCTGTTGATAAAGTATAAAAAGAACCACATCTCTTAAGACCCCCAGCACTTTTTTATTTTCATTTTTATAATCGATTCAGCAATACAATGCATTTTTCCTTTATATTTTTTCTTGAATTTAAGTTGGTCTAAATTGCACTTGGGGACATTCAAGGGGTCAATGATTACAATGACATTTTGGGGATGATCTCTCTCTCTCTCTCTTTCTCCCTCTCTCTGTCTCTGTCTGTCTGTCTGTCTGTCTCTCTCTCTCTCTCTCTCTCTCACTAAATACACAAACTTTTGAGTTTAGATAGCAGTTTTCATCAATACAATTGACTGATGCGTTTTCTACCGCTTATCAACTCTGCGTGTTATTTAAAAACAGAAAATATTTTTAGATTGTAAGAATTTTTTTCTTAATAATTAAGTGATACAAAAAGGCGTCCACAAAATACAATTTACATTTATATAAGGAGAATAAGTAATAATTTTATGAATATATACTATTCAAGTACATAATATTATCAAACATGGCGAACATCACTTGCTTACCAATATCTGCATATCGGACCCCTTCATTCAATATCCATTACCTTTGATGCAGTATGCATCACGTTTGTTTGAATTATCCCTGCATGTTGGTCCTTTATTTCCTTCTTTTTTGTGTGTTTTTTCATCCTTCCCAATGTCTTCTCTTTATTTTCATTCGTCTATTTTCGCTAATGTATATGTGTTCAAACTGGTTTAAAATATATATGTGACATGATACAAAAACGTCTTATTGTCGCTTTTGATTCCGAGAATACATTGATTGATTGATTCGTTTTCTATGGTTTATCAACCTTTTTCAGATTATTTAAAGCCAGAAAATAGTTTTATATTGTAAGAATTTTTTTTTGAGATAATAATGATTTAGTGATAAAGGTTTTTTTTTTTTTCCAATTAACAAACAATTCCAAGCCATTACCCATTACACTACTCGCTCATCCAAGCACTTCGTATTCCCAAGCGGTCACCCAACCAGGTACTGACCAGGCTTGACGTTGCTCAACTTCAGTGATCGTATATCAACTATTACTAAAAACGATTGAAAAGTTAGGTTTACATTTTTTTTGGGGGGGGGGGACATTACTTTAGTTCAGTCTAGACCGCATTTATAATTCATATATACTCTCCATAATATTATCAGTTCATTCCATCGCTTAAGGGAGTAAATGAGTCGTTCTGTTATAGTTTATTAGATTAGAGCAAAAATTGAGTATTTTTGTCGTACCTGGTCTTGAGCTGTTCAATCCTCACTTTGAATCGTTTAGGCGGTCAAATTTCGGAAGACTTATTCTTCACACTGCATCTTATTTCTCACAAGCACGACATCGTAAACCTGTCGCCATCATTGCTATTTCCATGGTAAACGTTTAGATAAAATCCATTCTTTAGTTGCGTTATTTCAAACTTTTCGTACTTGAACACTCTATATACTTCGAAAGCGTAAAAGACTCTATGTAAAATAGCAGGGCAGAGTGGGGTCGTTTGAACAAGGAAATGTAGGAATTGTGGGGGAGGGGAATATTTGGTGGGCTATGTAGTACACGCTTCACTAATTCTCTATTACAATGTAGTCTGAAACGTGTAGCTGGTTTTACAGAACTCTTCACAATAATAAAATCATATCAGTAGGTATTGTACCGGTTGAACTTGTTTTTTTAAACTTAAATGTTTGATTCTCATATATCGAAATCGTCGGGTGAGTGTGCTATAGATAGAAAGTTAGCGTAAATACTAAATTTCTGGACAAGAATATTCTAATTTTAAAAATAATATTAAATTGTTTTATGCTCTTTCAATTCATAAAATGATATGTAAATTAAAACACTTCCTTTTCAATTAAGCTTGTTTTGCCTGATATAATATAATTAATACATTTCTCTTAAAACATTGTTTTCATAAAAATCATCGCCGAGGAATTATTAATGTTTCACAAGTAGGTTTAATATACAGGTTGCGATGGGTAAACTGTCGCCATTTTATATTTTTAATTTCGCGAATGCGCATTGTTTGTTTGTTTTGTTTTTTTTAATATAGAACAGTATAGAACAGTATATATCAATTGTGAACACTGTGAGAAATCGAGCACCGTGACGAAATTCCCTCTGCTAGAAATTTAGAAAGGGCCTGTTCTACTATTTGAAATGCGTATCGAAGGCCCCAATGCAGTATCAATCTAAAGGCAGTGCAGAAGATTCAGAAAAAACTTAGATGATTCTAATAGTGATTACGAAGGCGTTTGGAGTGATCATCCCACACAGCCTCATACTCAATACAGAGGCCTACATCAAGTGGTTTGAGGAGGTAGTGCTTCCCTCGGTCAAGTGGATGCCTGGTGAAAGACTCTATATCTGGCAACAGGACTCTAGCTGTCAAACAATTTCTGAGACCACATAACCCCTTACATCTGATCACTTAACTCGCCAGACTGCAACCAGCTGATTATTATGCGTGAGTGCAAATGACCAACAAAACTCCTTGTAACACCAAAGATGAACTGAAGGCAAGGATTATGACAACATTCACCAACTTAAACAAGGAGACCGTCCAGAAACGATGCAGGAAATTCCGAATTCGGCTGGAGGCTGAAATTAAAGCCTATGCCGAAGATATTGAATAAATTTAATCTTTATTATTGCAAGATATTTTTGTATAATTTTGGTAAATATACCATTTAAAATAAGATGTCAGTGCTATTTTCATTTTTGCGTAATTTAGACGACAACCTTTCCATCGCACTTTTTCAATGTTGACTTCTTATGCTTTTTTGTTAATTTATTTATTGTTTTGGCTTATTCAACATCCATAGCGAGGGTTTTGTTGGTGGTTATGCACACCCTGAGTCCCGGTGATCAAAGTCTTTTTTCACAGTTAAGAACGCTCTGGTTGCTGACGAGGGAAAATCATTTCAGCTGAGACCATTTTTCCTTCTATTTTTTTGCTCTCAATAATCAAGTAATTGTCTTCAACAGCAGTTTCATCTTCACCTGCTCAAACTCTTTTTTCTGTCAACATTTGCATTTGCTTCTAAATGTATTTATAACGATATTGCACCCAATGTACAGAAATCTTTATGTTATTGGCAATTTGTCTTTGAGAGTATCCTTCTTTTAATAAAATTTCCCTCACCTCAGTGTGCCCTCACCTCAGTGTGCGCTCACCTCAGTGTTTAGTTGCTTTGATTTTGCTACTTTGTGCAAATCACTTCAAAATTAAAAAAAAATATATATTATAATACTGTCATAATGGCACAATCCTTTTTTTATTGAAACAGAGACAGCTATATATGTTTTACAACATTAGTCAATGTTAAGTTAATATTTAGAATATGTATTACCATTTAACTCAATTGAAAAGTCTACTGAGTGGATAATTGTGAAAAAATATAATGTTTCTCATACAAAATATTCATAATTTAGCAAAATGTATGATTTTCATTGTTCAATCATGTTTCATGTGCATTCGAATTTTTAAACCAACCTTAATATAATTTGGTTTAGAAAGTCATATGCACAGGAAACATGATGGACCAGTGAAAATCAAACAGCATAAAAGTAAAAATACCAGAACTTCGTTCTTCTTTTTCCATATCTCATACTCTGCTGAAACTGTAATATTTGACCCATATATGATCCAAACTTATATATATATATATATATATATATATATATATATATATATATATATATATATATATATATATATACGTCGCACATATACTGCTGGTGTTAATAAAAGAGTATATAATATATCGTACATATACTACAAGTGCTAACAAAACAATGTTCGATTTAACACATAGCTAGTAATTATATATTAATTATATATTAATAAATATATTATCCTTCACCGGTAGCATGAACTACAAGTCCTGAGTATAGACTAACAGTTACGTAATTTAAATTTTTTAATAAAAAAAATATGTGGTTAACGCAATGTAGGCACAGTCAAATATTATGCGGGATTATAGTTTATTATTTTAAAATGTATTTGGCATCTAAAATAAAACGGGATACCTATATATATATATATATATATATATATATATATATATATATATATATATATATATATATATATATATGTATGTATGTATGTGTATGTATATATGTATGTAAAAAGTTACTTTAGACTAGTGAGATTACTAGTTCTTATCTTTTTTTAAAGTGAAAGCATAATTTTCATTGAATATTAAATATTAATCGGGATCAAAGTATCTGGGTTTTTATGCCCACATATAACCATCAATTCATTTGTCTTGTTCAATAAACTAAGGATATTTAAGTGTTTTAAAATAACAAATTCTTCAATAAATCATAAATTAAATCTATCGCTTTTCTCATTGTAAGATTAGGCTTTAGCTACAGTATCCCACGTAATAATCGGTGTAATACTACGATTCTTTAATTGCCAGAAATGTTTGAGGATATCAGTGCTGTTTAGGTATTTTATATTGACTAAAGTTATTCGATGATGCTAGAAATTAGATTTCCAAGGGTTTTCAATAAAACCAAAATAAAATTTAACATGGTTTACGGAATATATGGTGGCTCGGTATATAATATTATCTTTCATACATTGTCCGTTCAAGGGACTTATCATATTTTTTTTTTCAGAAGTTGCAATTGCTTTTAAAAAAAGATTAATTTTGTTGTTTTCGTCGAACAGTTGTTGTCGTATTGATGAACGGTTATAGTACTTATGCTTAAATTTCGGAAAATTCTTCCGATATTCATTTGAACATTACTATTAAAAGATGGATTAAACCATATAATGTTACGCCTACGATGTTTCTGTTTATTTTTACGTTTTTTTTTTCTTTTTTTCTAAATACTCCAAATTTACTTTATATTTGCTAAGTTCTGAAGCTTTTATATATTTAATTTTATTATTATCAAATATTTCTTGTTGCTGGATTTGAGAGATAATAACTTGCATTGATTTATGTAAACTATCTAGAATGTTAGGACATTGGTTTGATTCCCTATTGACGTATCTATTGATATATAGAAATTTGGTATATGGTTTGTAATAGCCAGTATTCAAGTACAAAGTCACATCGAGAGAGTTGGTCATTGTAGCATTGGTGTTAGTCGTGATATCTAGCTCGTGATCTTTGAAAAGTTTTATCAGTTCCTTTCTCAATCGTTTTATATTACTTGAACGTGTTTTTACGGAAGAGAATTACACAGTCATCGCTATAGAGTTCTGTGTCCTTAATATCGGAAATAAATCTTAGTCGCTAAATTAACAAGATTCCAACAACTTGACACGCATCCGCAGAATTATGTTCCCATAGCAAATAATATGTCATTTCTTTTGTTCAACAGGTCACCATAATGGAATAGTATAGATTTTTTTGCCTGCTTTATGATTGGTTTCACGATCGCTAATAGGACTGTAATTTTATGTTAAATTGTTAACAGGCATTTGCAGATTCTCGATGATGGACGGGTAAATATCACAAATATCGAATTGAATGAACGTATATTTTTCTTCCTTTTTATATTAGTAAACCATTCGATGGTTTCTGCTGGGCAATTTCTAGAACATCTTTCATGTATTTGCTCGCCCATTAAATGATGTTTTTGCTCATTTTACCGATATTATTTAGAGTTGGGTTAAGTAATCGGTATTGGTGTTTGTTTTGAAAATTAGCTTTGTAGTTTTTGTAAATCCTACCAATTTTTAATTCAGTGACTATTTTCTTGTCTTCACTGTTGATATTATTTTCCAAGTTGTTGGGCACCATTTTATAAAACTTATTAACTTCTTTGTAATACATAGCCATATCGATTTCATAATCTTCATATTACACGAGATCGACCGCATCATAAAATGAATGAGGTAGAAATGTTTTTTCTTTAAACACAAGAACGAGTCTAACAATATAAAAGATGCTGAGCTTTATGGATTTAAGACCCCAAAACACCGACTACAAGATTCCGAGAAAGATCTATTCTCGGTAATAGACAAAATTAAATTCGCTGAAACTACCAACGATCTACAACCAAAAAATGCAAAAGGACGTTTCGATGATCTAAAACTAAGATAAAATCATTATCAAAGCAGACAAGACGGGTAAATATTACGAAATCGATGTGGATTTTAGATGTCAAATATATGTTTTAAAATAATCAACTGTAATCGTCGTATAATATCTAACTGCGCCAATATTGCGGTAACCAGCTATTTTTATTAAAATTTAAATTACGTAAAACTCAGTCTATACTAACAACCTGAAGACTGCATTGTGCATGGAACTCCGAGTCATACTATCGGCGAAAGATAATATGTACATTCTAATATATATATATATATATATATATATATATATATATATATTATATATACGTGTATGTAAGTGAGATAGTGCGAAGAGAATTTGACAGTCTTTTCCTCAAAACGAATTCCGATTTAAGGACATGAATCTGGAACAGTGAACAACATTAATTTCTGTTACACCAAGCATTATCAGATGTATATGTGGTTATAATTATCTTAATATAGAGCTAAATTATTAAGCCATTACTCGTGTCCTTAATACTTAGTGGTGTATGCAGTTAATTCGTCGGAACTTTCCTTGTTAATGGGGTTCTCAAAATTGGCTTTATATTCCAGCTTGAATGGCTTCCCTGGGAATCTCCACCTTCCTCTTCTCGTTTTCTCTCTGCACTGTCCACTTCTTATACACCAAAATAGTCAAAGTTTTCGGACTATTATTTATTATTATACGATGACTGATGCTTAAGGCGGCCAGCAATAATACGTCATACATCAACAGACAACATTTGCTGACGGAAATATCTGAATACAAGGAAACTGTAGCGCTAAAACACGTGAGGGTTGAAATTACACTAAAGAAAAAAGCTTTGTGCAGAAATATTCAATAAATGTATTCTTGCCCCCTATTATATATATATATATATATATATATATATATATATATATTATTACATTTTATGTTTATACATTCTTTTAATAGATACAAATATTTAAGTAAATGCTCTTTATAATAAACAATATTAAACAACATTTACCGGTCTGAATTTCCAAGAAATTTTCACAGAAAATATTCGTCCTCCGACAGGATTCGAACCTGTATCCTATACGGAACCGTCATTTAGCTTGACATGCCTTTACCGATTTCGTCACAGAGGCGAGTTCCGTTAGCAATTTACTGTATTTAAACTTCAATCTTCCATGAATCTCTCATGTACATTCATATCTGCTCATGGCGTATCAAATGTAAACAAATGACGTCACACATTATAAAATGGACAAAGTCCGACAATTATTTTAAGACATTAAGATATATATATTTATACTCACACACAGAGAAATGAACTTAACGTATGATTCTTAGGGAATGTAGGTATAGTAAGCGGATGAATGTAATTTGGTAATTTGAAAAAGAAACAACAACAATGATAATAATAATGGTTATAAAGATAGATTATAAAGATAGAAGCAGTAACGATTTTATAAGACTTTACAATAAACAGAGACAGAACAATCAAAGTTAATTACCCAGGCATTGTGATCAAAGAACACAAGAACGGAATGGGCTTTTCTTATTGACAGGGCTGTCCCTGTAGATTGTAATGTATCTTTGGCGACCTTCCAAAAAACTATCGCAATGCAAGGATCTTTAAGTGGAAATATAAACAATGTGTCACATGAGGACATCTTGAAGTAGAAATCAAAAGATAAGTAATTCCAGATGCGGTTGTAGCCCTCAGATTGATTAGAAAAGCTTCCGATAGATTCATTGAAGGGATTCCTGATATCCAATGCCTTAATAAAATACAAACAATTATACTGACGAGTCCAGTTCAGACATTACAGTTCAAATGACATTTTAGTTTGTTTTTTCTTTCTTTCTTTTTTTAAAAGTTCAGTAAAATACATTTCTGATAATGATAATGAAATATAATAATAATAATAATAATAATAATAATAATAATAATAATGATAATAATAATAATAATAATGATAATGATAATGATAATAATAATAATAATAAAGTTAATTAAAGTCTGAAACTGAAGGCAGATATTGTTATTAAAATGATCCAAAACAAAAAATACGGTGCCATCTAATTATTGATATGGCAGTCCCGACAGAGTGCTGACTGCAATGTATCTTTGGAAAATGAAGATATTCAAAAGAAATAGAAGATGTCAATTCTAGGGATTATACCATCCACAGGACCTTGAAATAGAAATTGTCAAAAACCAGAAAAAAAAAAAACTGTAATTGCATATCCAGGGAACATCAACCAATTTGAAAAACCCAAAGACCTGTCGTAGTGGGGCCCTAGGACTAATTATTGGAAAAAACAACATTGAAAAGAATCCTGAAACCCCAGCTAAGAGACATAATTGAAGGGCACACCTAAGGAGAACTTTGTCTATGCGCTCAAGGATCGATAAAAAAAAAAAAAAAATTAACATGAAAAGTACTACCACCACGACCTTTACGAAGGGCTTTATCTATGATGATGATTTAATTTTTTTTTTTTTTTTTGATTTCCCCTGCTGACTGCAATGTATCTTTGAAGATAAAAAAAGTTGTCAAAGTACAAGGACGCCAAATTCTAACCTTATGGGAACATCAACAATCACTGTCGTACGGGGCCCTAGGAAAAAGATTGCAGTAAACGCCAGAAATCAAAGAAAATAAAAAAATAAAAGTAAACCTACTTTAAAAAGAGAGGAAAGACAAATTTCAACCTTTAGGTCCAGATACAAAAGAAACAATGGCAAGATAAACCGCTTCAAAAATAATAATAAAATACTTAAAAAAAAGAGAGCAAGACAAATGCAACCGACCAGATACCAAACAATGGCAAGATAAACCGCTGATGGTAGCCCGTACCAAAAAGCTGACGTAGACAAAACCCGTACCCATCAGTGGCTACATAGTGTAGGGTTGAAAGCTGAAACTGAAGGTTTTATCCTTGCTGCACAGGACCAATTTTTGTTAACTAGAAATTATCAAGCATATATACTAAAATATTGTGTTAGCGCTTAATGCAAATTCTGTCATAAATATCCAAAAACAATTTATCATCTTGTATCAGGTTGCAGGATATTGGCACCCACTGAGTATAAAACCCGGCATGACAGAGTTGGCCAATATCTGCACTGAAAAATATGCAACTTCTACGGGAAGGAAACTGAAAGAAACTGGTGTGAACACCACCCAGACCCCGTTACGGAGATAGGACCTGTTACAATTCTACGGGACTACACAATACACACACTAACAGAACAATCAAACCAACCCCCAAGATATTGTTATTAGAGACCACAAACAAAAAAGAGCCTCCTTATTGATATGGCAGTCCCTGCAGACTGCAATGTATCGTTGAAGATATTCAGAAAGCTGTCAAAATACAAGGACCTTGAAATAGAAATCTCAAAAATGTGGCACATGGGAACATCAACAATCCCTGTTGTAGTTGAAGCCCTAGGACTGGTTGGAAAAGATTCCAGTAGAATAATTGAATGCATTCCTGGAAGTCCATGCCTCAAAGAGATACAAAAAAATTTTTCTCACAATTACAGCCCGTACTTTACGTAGGCCATTATATATATATATATATATATATATATATATTAGTGGAAAGTGTCATGATGCCATTTCTAACCTTAGGTGCCTGGGCGGGACCCGGAAAGAAATGTGTAAACGCCAGAAATTAAAGGAAATAATAATAATAATAATAATAATATATTTAAAAAGTTACAGTCTTTTTTTCCATGGTTTGTCTGTTCGTATGCAAAATGTAAGGTTTGATTTGTTGATAGAAGGGAAGAGGAAACCAAACGACATTGTTGAAATTGTGTTGAAATTTCTACAACTACATGGAAGTAGATTGACTGTTGTATTTAATAAGTAATTAAACGGTGATCGTCTTCGACCTCATGGAATTTAAAACTGTTTACTGACTCTGATAAATGAGCTACTGGACATGTATATGCGGTACGTGTAAATAGATTAACTGTTGCATTTAATATGCAACTTGACTGTTTTTCTATATATAAAAAATAGGTGTCTGTGTGTGCATATCCGTTGTACATTTCCACATTTTTCAATGGATCTCGCTCAACCAAGACATACTGATAGCTTATGCTTCTAAAGTTGTCAAGACCACTTTTATTATTTCCAGATCCTCGTGTACAAAAAAACGGAAAAACTGCGAAAAAATCTTTAAAAAAAAATTTTTTTTGCCTAAAATTACCTGATTTTTCAAGCGATTTTCTTCAAATTTGAGAAGATTATTACTCATAACACAGCAAATGTTTTGATTACATTTTTAAGGTGATTCGCGTTATATGCGAAAAATCCGAGAATAACTGTGTAAAATACGTTTTTTGCCATTAACTTCCGCAGTTTTGCACGAACATTACTTTTGCGTGAAGGAACGTTTCGAACTAAGTTTGTATCAAGTTAATTTGGCAAGAATATTATCAATGCTTAAGGGATTGCTTTAAACTAATGTATTGTCTAGTTTATTTGCCTTAAATTTGCTATTTATTTCATTAACTTCTGCTATTTAATTAAACTGATTAAACTTTACCATGGTGCGATAACACGGAATGAACTGTAAGCATGACTTCTGACATGTGGCCATGAACACAATAAATGCGCTCCCCTGCTTTCAGCGTCTTATTAGGTGTAAACTACTACTATAACCACGTCTTTAATGTTTATTCCTTACCCGCCACCATTATTACCACCCATTATCATAACGCCCTCCTTTTCACCACCATATTCCTTAATAAATTTGGGGCGTTGTTTGATAATCATCGGATGACAGCAAACAACTTTAACCTGTGTTTATAAACATCTACAATGCCCCCTTTCAACCCCTAATTTGTGTGAACGTCTGCTTATACCTTGTCCTTATTGTTTACTCAGTTACCCCCTCTATGCCCATGGTCTGACAATAAGACATGATCTGTGAATATGATCTGTGACATGTTCGCGTGAACACTAATAATTTTCCAGTAAGAGTTTGATCACGATTTGAATTAACAAGTCTTAAGGATACAAGCTCTCTACCGCAGGTTCATATTTAGGTGAGTTTTTTTTCTCCCATGGACAACGAAATATTGGTTCTTCTAGAGCGGAAATCAAAACAAATTTATTCGCTTTCCCTTCAAACGGAAAAACTAAAAATTGTGTTTACAAAGAGGTTTTGTAGGCTCTTCACATGTCTACTCGTAGTCACAAATTCTGTAGCACTTCAGTTCTTCCGGTTTGAGCCTGTTTCCACGCATGATTTACGTGAATGATACATTTTACGTATTTTTCCTTTTGTTTAAATCTTACTGGCTGTGTCTATTTCGCTTTTGTCGGCATTTCATTCTGCGATCATTTCATTAGAAGCCGTTGCCATGCCTCCGATATACTACCGTCTCTTGCTGCGCACAAACGAAAAAAGCCCTTATTAGGGCTAACACATCTAAACTGTGACGCTCTAAGGAAAAACATATTCCAGCCATTTTAGGGCTATCACAATTCCATTGTTAAATTCTTAGAGAATGGTGTCAAGCTACCACCATTTAATTTTTACATTGTCAGTGAACAGCCCTTTTCAGAGTTTCTACTTAAACTTGGCATATCTTACAAGCATCGTTATGATTAAGACACTGAGCAACGACAGGTATATCTGCTTATGTTTTGGTATATTAAAAAATATTTTAAGTTAATGTGATTTCAAAAATATTTTAGGTTTATAAGACTTAAAATTACGAATTGTTTATACAGTAAGTATTTTTATTTCAACTTTCGTCAAATGTTTCATAACCTGAACCGTCAGTCACCCAATGGTAGTCTATCGATGATAATAATAATAACAATAATAACAATAATAATATATCATTATTATTATTATTATTAGATCAGAAATAATAACAATAATAATATATAATCATTATTATTATTATTAGATCAGAAATAATAATTATAATAATATATCATTATTATATATCATTAAATTATTAATATATAATCATTATTATTATTATTGATCAGAAATAATAATTATAATAATATATAATTATTATTATTATTATTAGATCAGAAATAATAATTATAATAATATCATAATAATAATATATCATTATTATTATTATTATTATTATTAATCAGAAATAATAATAATAATATATCATTATTATTATTATTATTATTATATCAGAAATAATAATAATATATCATTATTATTATTATTATTATTAAATCATTAAATTATTATTATATCAGAAATAATAATAATATATCATTATTATTATTATTATAGCTCAGAAATAATAATAATAATATATATTATTATTATTATTATTAGATCAGAAATAACAATAATAATATATCATTATTATTATTATTATTATTATCAGAAATAATAATAATAATATATCATTATTTATTATTATTATTAGCTCAGAAATAACAATAATAATATATCATTATATCATTATTATTATTATTAGATCAGAAATAACAATAATAATATATCACTATTATTATTATTATTATTAGATCAGAAATAATAACAATAATAATATATCATTAGACATTTACATCTTATTTAAAACTAGAATATATTTTTGGAATGTCGGAATTTTTGTGAGTTAAATATTTACTTGATAAAAGTTCTACTAATTAGCCCATTGAGGTACTGAAGAATTTATGGATTCATGCCTTTCCCGGGGGCATTTACACGTAAGTGAAAATAATGAACCCAACAGGAATTGGTATTCGGTTGTCAAATTTCCAATTACGAGACGTTATACATTGCACCACAGGTAGCATGATAAGAATTATCTAATAAATTGGAATTTTCAAACACGTCTGTCCTTTCTAAAAGCAAAAATGAGATATGCTAGAGCTGTGGAATCGTCTATGCATTAATTTCACCTTTTCTTATTAATAAGTGCATTGTTTCTTTCCAAGTAAACATCTAACTGTTCAACAAAGCCTTCAAATGCAAGTAGAAAGAATTTCTCTTGGAAATAGACAAAATTTGGTATTGTGGTACTATCAAGTATCTCCAAAAGAAGGGTTTAGCCCCCAAAAACTTTCATGCTGGCATCGTTGCTACATTAGGAGATAACACTCTATGCTTATGAATAGATTAAATATCAGCAGCTGAATTTAGAAGACAGTCTTGAAGGTAACCCAAGATCTGAACGTCCGGTAACTGTCACCAGCTAGAAAAATATTGATCGTATTCACCACATGGTGATGGAAGATAGGCGATTAACTATAATTTAAATAACTAATGCTACTAATATATCCATTGAGAGAGTTGATAATATTTATTATATCCAAGGCATATAGGAGAAGGAAAAATATAACGCATAAAGATAATTTAGTATTAAATAATTTTACTCTTTATTATCAACAACTGAGTAGAAATAATAATAAAAATAACAAGAGTTAAGCAATGCGCGATATTCCTAAACGCGGACAACAGCATGAGATCTATCTACCTAACCGAAATTCTATGAATTTTACTTGAATCAGGAAACCTCTGAAGAAGGCGTGATAGCTCAACGATTGAAACGTTGTGAAAAAAAAATGAGGGAATTTCTCCAAGTATAAATAATGTAAATAAAATAACATTAAAAAAGTCTTATGCAGTTTATGATATAATGTCTCTTAAAACATCCTTCGGCAAACACTGTTTCCTTTCATATGAATGAGTAGATAGACTTATTTACACTATTTACATGCGGATTATTGCCATCATCTTTTGAGCACTCCGGTCTACAGCAAAACGACTTAAACGTTTTGATAACAATAGCAAAGCGGAGGACAATATCCTGCACGTAAATATATGATTGCTTGTTTGATTCGTTTTCTACGGCTTATCAACCCTTTCCAGGTTGTTTAAATTCAAAAAAATATATTTAGATTGTGAGAATATATCGCGGCGAAACAATAATGATTTAGAGATTCAACTTTTACTAATTAACCAATAGTTGGTGGAGTGGGGAGGTGGATTCGCACCTTTCCTAAACGTATTTGTTCAAATCTGGTGATCGTTCGAGTAGCGGGTTTTTCAACGTAATATAATCATAAGACGGAGTCAATAATTATATATACGCTTTACAGAAATTCAGGCAGAGTATATATAGAAACTTGTATGAGATCCCATGTAGATAAAATGAACTCATTAATATTAATTCATTAATATTAAGTCTGGAAATGTTCAAACATACTTGAACTTTTTCATATGTATGCGGACGCATTCTCGAGTGATTTTTTTTTTTTTTGTGGTAGAATCATGGAAAGCGGTAAAAAATCAATAACATACAAATAAGACCTCGATCAATTGTAAACAACATACATATAATGAATTGTAGCATTCTCCTAGTGGCATATATTTAGATAAACTGTATGAAAGTCAGACAAACTCTAACATTGCTTACATTTTCCCCCACACACAAACCGCTGGGCGTATCGGTCTGTTTAACATGCCAACCCGTGACAATTATGGCCAAAAACAGATACACAATCTACGACATTTTTAGTCTTCGCTTCTAAGCTATTTTAATGTCTATGCTGGCTATTGTTGTACTTCCTGCAAGTATGATACTTCCCAAGAGAGCATGAAAAGTTAGGGTGAGATTTTAGTGCTTTTCAAAAGATTAGGTCATGTAGGGAAACTTCCTTGTCTTGGAATGTCGTTTTAGACTTAATGGCAAATGTCATCACTTTTAGTTGCCGTTGGCGTATTTTGCTAGATCAGTTTTCTTTGAGAGATTTACTGAAATCCTTTGGTATTTTGAAGAAACTATTCCAAAATATAAAACTACTTTTGTGGAGTTGCCAAGAAAACTGATCATAAGTTGTTTTTTGCTGTTTTGTTTTTTGTTATAGACCTAAAGGGGCTAGTAGTCAGATTAATAAACACAGAGATGTACATATGATAATATGTCTCCTGACCTAATTCATGCATTAAGAAGGTAAATATATACTATTTTCAGTTTTATTAACACATTCAGAAAGTTTTAATTAATGTTTTCGTTACTTTCTTTTTTAAACGCTAAATTAACGTCCCCCTTTTGTAATTCACGCTTTGTCTCCATTCTGTCAACTGCACGTTGCTATGACTAATACTTGATATTCAATGAAGCTATTTGCACAATATTTGATTTTATTATGCAAGGCGAGTTGAAGGTTTAATAAATATCAAGAAGCACCTATTAACATATAATTATTTATTCATGTTTATTATATTTATAAAATGCATGGTTTGGCAGCCTATATCTTTTGATTTCAACCATAATAAATATTCTATATTAGAATGCACTTATAACAAATATTTACTTTCTCTAATATATTGGGTTGTCAAATAAATTATTTTTCCCAATGTTATTTGAGTTAACAGGTAAAATAAGTTATTGCAATGTTTTATGCTTCTTGTTGCAATATTGTTCCTCTACAACATTCGTTTATCTTTCTATATTGTTGATGGATGTGTTATTTTTTATTAATAAGAAGTTTTAAATTTAAAAACAAACACCGAATTTATGTGGTTACTCTATTATTTATTTATATGAATCATACACTTTCTGTAATAAATATTAATGGCACCAATTTCTTTTTTTAAATGATGATAGATGTTTAAGTCGAATCTTAAATCATATATTGTTCATATCATGAAGACTTTACCAACATAGATTTGTTAATATTATCTTGCGTAAGTCTCAGAGTTTAGTAATAAGAACGATTGTTTGCAGAATATATTTTATTTTGTCATCATAGCTGCTCATAAAATGTACATTTGGCAGTTTGGTTTTTGTGTTTCAAAAAATAATAATATATATATATATATATATATATATATATATATATATATATATATATATATATATGTGTGTGTGTGTGTGTGTGTGTATATATATATATATGTATATATATATATATATATATATATATATATATATATATATATATATATATATATATATATATATGTATACATATATATATATATGTGTGTATGTATATATATATATATATATATATATATATATATATATATATATATGTATATATATATATATATATATATATATATATATATACATATATATATATATATATGTATGTATATATATATATATATATATATATATATATATATATATATATATATATATATATATATATATATATATATATATATATATTCTTTTTGAATTTGTAGGTCCGATGAATTGATCGTGATTACGATTCCAATGTAATACATTATAACCATGGAATATTAGTGTTTGAGCCTTTTATATTATATTCTTACACTTATCCTTGGCATTGAGTTCTACCTGGATTCTATCCTCTTGGAAATTTATATATATATATATATATATATATATATATATATATATAGTGAGAGAGGGAATGAGAGAGAGTGTGAGAAAACTGTCGAATCCTAGCATGAAAAGAATCAGCCTGTATACCACAATACCCAAAGAAAGGGAGAATGAAATACATAAAACGTTGAAGTTGCGTATCGTAACTTGAAAGAACACAGAGATCTTAATAATCTAGAAAATAGTCTGAAACCCTTGACAATCTCTCATTTCGTGAAAAGTCTAATAACCGCAGAGTAATGGCTTTTGATATTTGTAACGATTTTTTCCTTTCTTTCTTTTTTTTCAATTAATGACTACATACATATAAAAAGATCCCAGAAAATAAAAGACGCCCACTAAGTAAACCTGAAATTTCAGTATGGTGAGTAGTTAGCCAAATTTATCAATTGTATAAATACGTTTTATAGAGAATACCAATACAAAATGCAGAATATTATCAAAATTGGCTCACATAATCACTTGCTCATATACATCAGGATATCGACTCCATAACAAATATCCACTGCCTTTTATAGAGTAGGTATGATGTTTGTTTTAATTGTTTGTCTGTATTGTACACTTGTTATTGTTTACTTCTTTTAATTCACTTCTCTTTATTGATTTTCATTCATATATTTTCGATAATAGATATGTGTTCAAACTGACTTAAAAAAATATGTTCAATTGGAAAAAAAAAAAAACTTGTTAGTGACGCGTTTCGTTCCGAGAAGTTCTTCAGACTAATGTGTAAATAAATGAAACTGTATCAAATATACAATCGAATTTATTTATGAATCCAAAAGAAAACAACATATTACTCTTTCATTACTCTTTCTTAGTATAATGATGACGATCATGAACTCAAATTTTTACATTGATTTTCACCCTGTAAAAGGCCCAAGAGTCACTCGAGGAAGAGAGTTACAGAGAATATATATATTCACAGATCCACACATATAGCCATAAGCACACAGATACGCAGACGCACGCACATATATATATATATAATTTATTCGAAAATTATAAAATAAATATGTTATAAAATCACTACAAAAATAGTCATTTTGTTTCAAAACTTCTGGTGTCTTATCAGGCGCTGTGCTTCCTGAGAAAAATATCTTTTTTTTTTATATTTCAAAACAGAAACTTTCAAAATATATAAATTCAAGCATGTTTAGTTGAATAATCTAAACATATGTCTATTTTTATTTTAATCTTCTCCAATTCACGAATCAATTCCTTAGTATCTGTAAAAAGTGGACCAAGAAAAAGCCGTAATTACCCATATATTCTTTATTTTTCCAAGTACTTCCAGTCTCATCCAAGATCATCTTCAGGGGGCGAATTTCTCCGCCAAAAAAACTAATATAAGTTATGAATATGTGAACATTAACGGTGTAACAATCGAAAAATCTTAACCTCTATGTAGGGGAGGTAACTCAACTATGTAATTCTCATTAGAATCATAGTTGCCTGTTTTCAAAATATTTTTAATTGTAGGTTTTAGCAATTATAATTTAGATACTTTTAAAAACCTTGCGTTTTTAAATATTTTAGAACTTTGTTGCAATACTCATAATTGACTTCATTTTTGGTCGTAAATTTTCTTTTTATAGAAAGGGCTTCCAGAATTTGAAGTTTATGTTTATTGTTTCATAGAGGAATATATTTGTATTATCGATTAATAGTTCTCTAAATCGTGAGTGTGGACAAGAATGCTCCTTTAAATGTTTGCAGATTGAACTATGATCATTCAACGAAAAGTAAGTCTCCTTGACATAGACGCAGTAGTAAAACCAACATATATATTTACATATTCTTTGTCAGGGATATACTCTCCCAAAGGACATTTAAATTGATATATGATGTTGAGGGGGTTAAGATAAAAATATACCTAGATTATTCAACCAAACTTGTTTGAATGAATATATGATGCCTCACTCTCTCTCTCTCTCTCTCTCTCTCTCTCTCTCTCTCTCTACATATATATATATATATATATATATATATTAAGTTAAGCAAAAAGCATCCTTGATAATGAAATTGCTCGGATATACAGATCATGTGTACAGTTTTTACACACTCTATGTCCGGAAAAACATATCTCTTTTACGAACGCGAGAAAGAAAAATGTAATAAAAAAGTTTAATCGCTGTGCCGGTCAGTCGTTTTCAATTAAAATGTGGGTATATATATATATATATATATATATATATATATATATATATATATATATATAAAGAAATATATATATATTTATATATATATATATATATATATATATATATATATATATATATATATATATATATATATATATATATATATATATATATATATATATATATATATATCTATATATATATTTATATTATACCTTTATGTTTATGAATTTTTTATGAATTATTAATATGTTATTATAAAACTGTAAAAGGTAGGAAGATAAAATTTTAATATTTTAATTGCTATGTTGTGCGAGATCTATTTTTTTCCGCGATACGCAGTTTAAATTTTATGATAAAATCTCTAAAACTTTTTATCTTCTCATAAACTGACTAGCCATTTATTCATTATCACTTTCTTTTTATTAATCTTTCCTCCATTGAATTCTTTTTATTTCAAAATATATTCATATCTCTCTTCTTCTCTCTCTTTCGATTTCTCTTTCCTGTACACTCTTTCTCCCTCGTTGAAAGTAGAGATCTTACTTTTCTTTCTGTGAGCCATTACTTTAAACTGCAAATTTTATCTGCCTTTTTTCTTTCCGTGACCAGCCTTCATTTGTCTTTCAATTATCAGCAAATCAAACATTTCTTTCAGGAAATGAATTTTGTTGCAAACGATGCTATTATATTCTTTATCAGATATTCTAAAGTAACACCAATGCTGCCTTTGCGATAGCAAAACAAATTAATTTTCTCTTTCATCTCTACTTTTATTGCATTTTATTAAAAAAAATTCAACACAAGAATCACTGTGTCCGAAACCGACACAACGTCGCCTATTTTGCCAAACGCTTATCGCAAAGTCAAATGGTCCAATGCTCTTGTGAAGGCTTCCTGCTTCATCTCACTGGACATTTTTTTGTTGGGCCTAGACCATGAAACAGTTTTACGATTTCAATTTTCTTTTAATCTTAATTTATCGGAAATGTCTTCTCTTTTTTTTTTCTTTTTTTTTTTTCGTTTGTTCAAATTAATATTTTTATAGCCATTACTTTATCACTAAATTGCCTTTGTTTTCTAATGGAATTATAAAATATTTTATCTATAGAATCTCTTTAAAAGAAAACAATCTTTAAAGTGCAACAAGCTAAACATTTTGTAACTTGATTTAAAAAAAGCCTGAAGCCATAGAAGAATATTTAGCGTGCTAGTCTTACAAGCCATTTCTATGCATTTCAAGTCTCTTTAGGTGCTTCATAAATCTGACAAAAGTTAGATGGACAGATAGATAGAAAAAGAGATGAACACGCTATATATATATATATATATATACATATATATATATATGTATATATATATATGTATATATATATAGAGAGAGAGACAGACAGAGAGAGACAGACAGACTGTAGACAAATATAAACAGACTGAGATTCATACATATATAAATAAATAATAAATGCATCTCTCTCTCTCTCTCTCTATATATATATATATATATATATATATATATATATATATATATATAAAGCGAGAATGAGATGAACAATATGATACATATAGAGTGACATACAGATGTTAAAATTAGCTATAGTTTCGTTAATAACATAGACACAGAGATATATAGATATATAAATAATTGCATAGGTAGATAGACATATATAGATATATAGATAGACATACATAGATAAATAAATAGATAGACATACATAAATAAATGTATAGGTAGATAGACATATATATATATATATATATATATATATATATATATATATATATATTTTTCATGTTTAAAATTTGAAAATTACATTTGGCAATCAATATAATCGGGATTTATATATGTGTGTAAATAAAGAAAATTAAAAAATTATATATTTGTTTGGAAATATATATTTTTGTGATTTTTTTAATCAGCAGAAATTCTTGCCATCTTAATTTTAAGAGTGAATGGCCACTCAGATACAAAATAACAGTGATAAAAAAAACACTTCCTAAGCAGAGCACATGAGAATTCATCCTCTCGTCTACTTTTCCTTAAAGAAATCAACAATGCCCAACAGACGCTAGTTAATAATGATTTTCTTAACCACCTCATCGACCACCAGATTAGACTATTTCTTTACAAAATAAATAATAATGATACTGAAGACACAGACAGAAATAACATAATCATTTTCTACAAACGCCAAATGCACGTCAGCTATAAACAAGAGGAATCTTCACTTGGAAATATTATAAAGAAATACACTACCCCAGTTGACCCGGACAAAAAATCAAATTGATTACCTACTACAAAAAATTTAAAACAGCTAACCTTATCCTCAAAAATAACAATATACCTTCAAAATAAAAACTACAATGAACGAACATTATTAACAAGTTCTAATGCACTTTAAGCAACTGTGTTCCTAATCAAACCGAATTCATAAATAATTACATTGGTTACATCGCCTATCCAGACGATTTACGTTATATCTCTCCGATCACAGCTCCCTTAGAATCCATTTAAACACACACACAATATTTCCAGACACCATCCAAAACTTTCGAGTGGAAAATGCAAACATAATAACCTCATCCACATGTAAAAAAGATTAAAAATAATGGAAGCCTTAATAATAAAAAAGAAAAAGCCAACACTCAGTAATATTAACTACAGACTCTAGATACACACACAACCCATACATCCTGTTAAAAATTAAAAATAAATTCACCCTTGATAATGGGTAAACGTATAGCCGAAAGCGTTCGGAATTACAGAATATTTGGACATTTTCTACACACGCTGTGCCCAGAAAAGAAACACTTGTTGGAACACAAGAAAAATTAAGTAAAAATCTTAACCTAGTACCTTGTCTGTCTTCTTTAATGAAATATGTATAAAAGAAATTTATATATATATATATATATATATATATATATATATATATATATATATATATATAACACTATATATAAAAAGGAAGAGGTTATAGAAGTACCAACGAGAGAAAAGTGTGTATATTGAAAAGAGAGAAGCCGCAAACGTTTTTGGTTGTAATGTGGATAGGCAAAGAGTGGATATATCCACATATTAAAAGGAATTAATTTTCCTTATGTTTTTCGATTTAAATATTCTCGATATTAGACATTCTCTTTTTTGTGTGTTAGTGACCCAAATGTCTTCCTTGAACTGGCAGTGAAAAGTTCTGCGTGAAGAGTATTAAAACAATTAAGATTGGACTGAGAAAGATATATGTATTCTTGTTTTTTATGGGGCCTATGTGTTCTTAGATTTATTTCCAATTATTTTTTGTTTTGATCAGCATGCGTATGTACACGTATATTCCCCTCTTCATACATAAATACTGTCTTATTATAAGGAATTAGTATACACATATGTCCACAAACATATATATATATACACACATATATATGTATGTATGTATGTATGTATATATATATATATATATATATATATATATATATATATATATATATATATATATATATATATATATATATATATATATATATATATCCTTACTCTGCCCTGGATTCTATCCTCTTGGAATTTTTTATTCAAAAAATATACATGTATGTGTATGCACCTATGTATATATATTTATATATTTTGCATATGTATGTGTATATTTACTACTATTATATATATATATATATATATATATATATATATATATATATATATATATATATTTATTTACACATGTATATATATATGATAACTCAATATATATATATATATGTATGTATGTATGATAACATATATATATATGTGTGTGTGTGTGTGTGTGTGTGTGTGTGTGTGTGTGTGTGTGTGTGTGTGTGTGTGTGTGTGTGTGTGTGTGGCATATTTATAATCAATCATGCATGGACACCACATTGATCTTTTGAAAATTGCCCGTTTCAAAAATAAAGAACGAGCAAACAAACTTAACAGACTGGTAAACATTTCTATATGGAAGAAAAATGTTCCTTTTCTCTAGCCTCCGAATAATTCTAGCGAATATTTATGCCGCTGTTTTACCAAGGGAGAATAACAAAACTGTTTCAATCAACGATCGAAGAATGGCGATGTTTCAGCATTGAAATGATCGGACAAAGGAGGAATGTTTGAAAATAGACTGAGCTTGTGTCAGATGAAAACCGGAAAACGATATTTGTACAGGACAACAGAGGCACATCTCAACTAGATAGAAATTGTCAATAATCATATGCACACTGGAAACAGTTCAGTATGGAGCTGAAAAATATTACTTTTTACGGCTGGTTCCTTCGTATATACACACGTTTATGAGAAAATACCGTCAATATTCACGCACAAAATTATATAAATAGATGTGTATTATTTGATAAAAATTTAAAATGAATAAATCAATGGAGGGTAGGAGGGATGTAGCTTCTAAATTCCAATACATCCAAAACCAAACTGGTAAGTTTTCATCATCACCGAACAGAAACTGAATTATCCCCAGATACTAAGAATGGCTCGTTTCAGTTATTATTTTTGCTTTAAAACTCCAGTGGGACATCTTCAATCCAGACAGTAAGTAAACAATTATTTTTTGCCTTTCGCTTTTTAATCGGAGAAGATAGGTTCGATCTCGTCCGGTTCACACTCAAACTCCAATTTTTGAAAAGCAGTAGAGGTTTTTCCTTTGTTTCTTATTTAGTATTGAGTTTCCGGTTTTCTCATTTTCTTTAACATTCCGTAGTCCTTTGCGTTTTACTGGCATTGTTTGAGGGGAATTGATTAAAAAAGACATCAAGTGAATCGCATATATACAATCTATTGCAAAAGGATCTGGAAAAATAGTATCCTTGTATCGTTCCAGAAAATACCTAAAATACCAAATTCCTGATGCTATGCTCGAACGCCAGAAGAGTCAGAGCAAACCAGAAATTGAGTATTTGCTGGGATATGTGAGCGGGAGCTGCATAATCTTCACTTTACAAACATTCAAAAAGTGTTTACGCGCCCTAGTATTTGATAATTTATTTTCCATCCTAAAACACTTTTTTCAACAAACGATACCTTACTAACATCTCGTTATTCCATCGCTAGTTTCATTGCAAATGTTCAGAGTAGCTTCATTCTTTAGTTCCACCAGTTCAAACTAGGAACCGTCCGGCCATGTACACAAGGTTGACTTATTCTTATTTCCTTCGTATTACATTGGTAAGGAGGAAGTTCCCCAGAATTGCCACTCTATGGAACAGAATCCGGAAAGGATGCTTCTCCGACCATTACTATGTTAAACTCTTCAAATCTGGGATTAACCATTATCAGTCGTAGATATCTTAATATCCACATTTTATTTAATCCTTCTACGTCCTTACAACAATCTCATTAATTATCGTCTAGATTGGTTGGCTCTTGAGCGATAGAAGCTTATATTAAACTACTATATATGCTACCACCTGTGATCGCCAGGAGAATTACGTTGGCAAACGCGTGATTTGTCCCGGATTAAAAGAGATACTGACTATCGATTTCACACACACACACACACACACACACACACACACACACACACACACACACACACATCCAAACCTCGTATTTCATCATCTGTCACTTTCCCACCGCAGTGAGTTAGTGTGCCTGTGCCTATCTATTTATATTTTCCTGATAATTGTTCTGGTGAGCTTTCTACTTTGGTACCTAGACTTTATGAATTTAAATGTACCACTACCTTCGCAGCAAGATCTCATCATTTTTCAATTAAAATGGCCAGTTTTTTTCTCTCGTATTTCTCGCTTGTGAAACTCTCTTCCGGCTTTTTTGCTTTCCAGTCAGCATTGTTGTTCAAACGTTGAAATGCAATGTCAATCATTGTCTTCTGTCTTCTTAATTTCTGTTCCTAGATTCTTCTTATTAATATTGTTTTCTATTTCTCATATTATCTCCGTAGCTCCTTGCGTCTTAGAGGCTTTATTACTTTGCTTGAGGTTAAATATTTAAAAAGAACAATTGAAACATAGATAGCAATCGGGAGAGGGTGGAGATATACGATGTGTTTCTGAAAAGTTCCCGGTCCAACCAAGAAGAGATTCCTAAATAAATCCTGTTATTCGGACATTTTGTTAGATTTGAGGAAAATTTACTCTAGCTGGGAATGTTTAAGAACCCTTTATTTATTAGGATGTAATTGCGTGTCCGGTAAGTTCACTACCATCAATTCACAAGAGAGATCTTCACCGCCATCTTATCACCACGTGGAAAGTTCACCACGAGAAAAAGTTTACAGTAAAAGGATAAAAATTAAACAACTGTTTTATGCATCAGGCATTAATAATGCAAAAACGTTACATCAAAGTGTCATGGGGGTGCGCGAAGCCATTCGACGCCGTGTGGGAGTATTTGAAAGCTTCCGCCAGCCAATGACCCGGCGGGTGCATGCGTGTATAGAAGCAAGCGCGAAACATTTGAACATTTGCTGCTGTCTTGCGGTACAACGATGGCCTTTTGGATATATGTTTATATGAACATTTTACCTTGGGTTGGTATCAGGAACTGTTGTAGAGTAGTTTTCACAGTGGAGGCTTGTATTTCGCTAAGTCGACCCTAAAAGGGTCCGACGTACAAAACGTTAGGAACTTGAAATAAGAGTTAATGACGCAGCAATCTAGTTGTGATGGTTGATACTTCAATGTTCGACATCAACTGACTCGCTCAACTTCACTGAGCTCAACTGGCGACCGCTACTACTACTACTACTTATTATGTGTGGGAGAGTCTATTAATAATAGAATAGGTACGTTCAGGTATAACAGGAACCCACCCCCAAATTTTGTAGAAGTATTTTTGATACACTCTGTATATATAAAAAAGACAGAAGAGGCAAACAACGGATCGGCAGTTTGTGCAATAAACCACCGATAAAAGTTCTCCCGTAGTAAGTGATCAGAGGGCGAAAGACCCTGCACACGTTGAAAATGATACAGATAAATAAGCTGCTCTTGAATTGCCGTTAATGTGGTACTATGTTATTGATGGACGACATGCTATGACTACTCGATGTGTCCTGATACCTGGATGGTCTCCGACAACCAAAAGAATATGTTCTTTCTGGTCAGGCGTATGAGTGAATATCGGTCTTCACCGATCCATATTTTGTGGTAGCACAGGTCTTGTTTTAGCAATTCGACGATAAACAGCAGCAAAGGTTGGATGACTCGGCTGTCTTCGGTCTAGAAACGGGAATTGATACAGCCGTGCAGCCTCGAGTTCATTACAATTCGCGCGGCTGTATGTAAAAATCATATCTGCCGACTCATGTTATGAATATCCTGATCATTGATAAACGGAACACTTCTCAATTAACTCACTACTACACACGTTAAACGTCGAAGACAGACGAGCCACAAATGTACACGAATGACAAATGTATCCTAGTCTATATGACAGCACAGCGGCTTTCTTTAAATTTAATAACTAAAAATGAAGGGTTTGCGGATATATATTTATAAAGACTTTCGTCCTTGTTAATTATAAAATTATTAATTATAAAATTTAATGAATTCATACGCTGTTGTTTCCGCGTGGTAAACATTCCTGACAGTGAAATTTCCTGCGGTGAATTTACCAGTAAACATGTGTTTGTTTCTGTATTTGCGTGTCTTATGTGTTTCTGTGTATGTAGATGCTCGTCCTCTCAAGTTTACATGTTTGGTTTTCTTCCGAAATAAACCTTCTTTTTTTTTTAACGTATCAAGACATACATTTTATTAATTGGATCTCATGAAATTGTTTTCGTATAATCTAGAGTAATCTAGAGTTTAAATCTTCGACTATTTCTTCCATTTTAACACTAACTTCTGATATTATGGTCAACATTTGTCTTCATTTTATCCTAAGAAATAAACACTTTTCATTTAATCAACTCTGAAAGTCATATTATATGTTTGCCACTCTAAGTTCTATAATGTTTAATCTACTTATGAGTCGATCTCAACAAATACTTTTTTTTTTTTAATTTTCCGTTTTAGAATAAAGAACCAAAACCAAAGAACGTTGGTCACATTTGATTTTCAAGGTGTGTTACAAATGAAAGGATAAAAATATTCAATCGAGTTTCTTTTCACGTCTTTCTCTTTAAGATTTTCTCTTTTTTTTATGAATTTTTGTAATTTCGATTTGTCTTATTTAAACTTTAATTTTACAAAATCCATCGGGGACTTCATGTGAAGTAATCTTGTAAATGCAAAATTTTAATTAAATTATTTCTCCCATTTTCTTCTGTATCCCATGATCGACATCAAACTATTATCGTTTCTTCATACACTTCACTCTTACGTTATATTTTGAGAGATTGTAGTCTTCTTTTCTTCTTTTTCCTTCTCCTTTTTCTTATTCATCTTTTCTTCTTCGTTTCATCTGTTCTTCTTCATCTTCTTCTCTTTTTTCTGTCTTGTTGTTGTTGTTGTTCTTCTTCTTTTTCCTCCCCCTACTTTTACTATTCTTTTCCTTCTTTTCCCTTCTTTTTCCTCCATTTTTATTCTTTCTGACCCTAAACTCCCGCCAATCAGGATGAACTGAGACCCTGTTGGTGAAGCACCGTGCTTTGAAAGACTGTTGGGCCACAAACTTACACGCTACCTTCTGGAACACATACATACAATCCATTGTTAAGGATGCTGGTAAAATGGTCGGCCTCCTCCTATCTTTTACCTTTACAAGAGCAAGATAAGGTCAAAAATGGAGTACTGTTGCCATATTTGCGCAGGTGGTGTCCAGACCTCACTCTCCAGCTTTGATAGATTTCAAAAGTTAATCTCAGTAAGGCCCACAAACCTTATAACCCCACCCAGTTTTCTTTTTTTTTTCGTAAAAGTGGTTGTATTTTGCTTTTAAATCTAAATAAATCGTTCACTCGCCAATAATTTACAATAGCCTGCATCGAAACACGTCTGCAATCATGAAGCGACGTTGACATGTTTTCGATGTAATATATATATATATATATATATATATATATATATATATATATATATGTGTGTGTGTGTGTGTGTGTATAAATCCTCTAGTATCTCTAAATATATATGTGTGTGTATGTATGTGTGTATATTATTATTATTATTATTATTATTATTATTATTATTATTATCATGTCATATGACATTTTATTATTTACTGTGAGATTTGGCGATTGATTTTAACTCTTTGATTTACCATGCATTCACATAAAACTAGAAACTGTGTTGTCTTAGTCAGAGATCTTGAAATAATGACCCCTTTCGAAAATCTACACGGGACGAGAAGTAATATTTAATTGTCTAAAGCCATCATTCGAGAGCGTGGAAAACATTTGCACGTTAGATTTTGTATGGTTCTTGTAAAAAATCTACATTATCTTTTATTTATTGAAAATATACAGAAAAAGATTAGCTGATTATATTCATTGATTTATGATTTATCTCTATTTAAATTATTGAACTTTAAATTATTATTATTATTAATTCGCTTGACACTCGGTTCCTGAAACAATTTGATTGAAAATGTACAGTAATCAAGGATTTCTCTTATGATCAAGGAAATTCTTCTTCAAATAAAATGTTTGCTGATGTTTTTCCTATAATAACAAATTTGATTTGATACGAGAGGTTCTTAAAAGTTATTGACCAAATACATTTCCCATAACATAACGTTGTTTCTTAAATATTATTTTATTTGTTTTTCTCTATTTCTGTCCATTTTAATGATTTCCGATATTTTAAATGTTAGCTGTCCTATTTCAGAGTATTTTTCAGCTTTCATAAGTCATTAACAAACCGTTTTCGTTGTTTTCTCTTATGCCACTTTCATCATTTTTATACATAGCTTCTTTGAGTCTTCACTTGACAAATCGTGTTATACTTTCGTTTATTATTATTATTATTATTATTATTATTATTATTATTATTATTTCTATTTCTTTTGATTTCTGTTGTAGGAATTCTGGAAGGGATTCGTCGTAGTCCACCTAGGAGGATTCCCTTCAATGAGTCTATCGGAATATTTTCCACTCAAACCGAAGGCTCCAACTACAACTGGAATAATAATAATAATACTAATAATTATTATTATTATTATGAAGATTATTTTTAGTTGTTGCATGTATTCTTATTGACATGCATTTTAAACAGTGAAATTAATTAATTTCAACCAGTCTGTATCAAGAAGCGCATTTAAAAAATTGTTAACTGAAGCATTGTAAATTAAATTTATATAAATTTAAAATTTTATATATAAAAGAAAGTAAGGATTAATTAATTGAATTATTTAAATTATTAAATTAATAAATCTTAATTGAATTAATAACTATTATTAATAATTATTATTAAATTATATTAAATAATTAAATTATATTATTAAT
Organism: Acanthosepion pharaonis; assembly: GCA_903632075.3. Lineage (NCBI taxonomy): Eukaryota > Metazoa > Mollusca > Cephalopoda > Sepiida > Sepiidae > Acanthosepion > Acanthosepion pharaonis. The sequence goes on along the minus strand of CAHIKZ030005036.1, from coordinate 557,132 downwards.
AGTTATTACTAATAATTATTATAAATTATTAATTAAATTAATAAATAAATTAATAATTAAATAGTGGAATTGCTTACTACATTAATTAAATTACTTATTATTTTTAATTAGTTGTTAATTAATTAAATTAATTAATTTATTTATTGTTTAAATTGATTAATTAATTAATTACTTTCAAATTGGTCTGGACTAAGTAGAGCTTCTAAAGAAATGTTAACTCAAGAACATGTAACTACAAAAGATAAAGTTTATGATAATAATAAGAATTTTTAATGAAAAACAAAAACATTTAAAAATAACTATGTTTACCTTTCTGATAAAGGTGATTGATTGATTTTATACGGCTTCTCGATCTATTGAGTCTGATTTAAAGCCAGAACGTATTTCGGACAGGAAAACAATTATTTTTTGCGAGTAAACCGATCTCTCAGGTAAGTTGGTAAGTAAGTTTGTTTAAACAGAGAGGATTAGCCTCAAGATCTATTCAATATCAATTGTATACTTGTGGTTTCTTGATTATATTTATTTACAGATATTCTGAAATATCCAGGTTCTACCTTCTAAACAACAGGGGGAACTACTTCACAGTTTTCACTCTAGTTACAACGATAGAATACCTTTTGCCTTCTTATATTAGTCTTGCATTTTGAAATCTCGCAGCTTATTTTACTTGAATGTTTATTATCCCACCGAAATGTAAATCAGTGAGATAACATATATAATTCTTATGAGATGATACGACGAACGCTATTCCGAATTAAGGTAAACGTTTAACCTGAAGTTTAATCAACTCTGTTATACCTCAAAGACAATTCGAAATTTGGATATAGAAGAATGAGGTAAAGATTTTCCTTGTTGGTTTGGAACATTCATGTCTGTCCGTTTATGTTTCGTGCGGACACCAAACGTAGATCAAAGTTTGTAACAGATGAAGGCCGACAAGCTGTGGCTGCTTCACACATCGAATTCTTTTCAGGTGGCCTGAACACCTGATAAATCAAGGAAACAAAATTCTTGAACTGGGAATAACGAATGTGTGCATATAGTTTCATCTACTGCAAGGAAAATTGGTTCTCTATGTCGTGCCAGAAAGTTTTTCTCACCCGAGTTCATCCTTCAAATTTTTAAATCAACCACTCGCCCTTGCATAAAATATTGCTGTTATATATGGTCAGCAGCCCCCGCTGATAGCTTTAGTTTCCTCGACAAAATCCAGAGATAGATATCCAATGTGATTTGCCCTGATCTGCCATCTCGTCTACAGTCGCTCTCTCACAGACGTGCCGTCGCCTCCCTCTGTTTTTTCTAAAAAATGCTTTCATGGTAACTGCTCCGACAAGCTAATTTCTGTAGTTTTAAACTTCATGAAGTTAAACGTGCCACTAGATCGGAATCTCAGTCCCACACTTTCACTATCGAAACGGTTGAATGTAGTCGTCTCTTCTACTCCAATGGCTTCATGTCTCTCACTTCACATCGGAAATCCTGAAAACCCAGATTGAAACTGCACTAGCCAAATTAAACAGAAACAAGACGGCATGGCCAGAGGGAATTCTCACGACAATGCTGATAGCCTTAGATGACTTTGGAATAGTCAAGATCACAGAAATAATAAACGAAATCTACAACAGTGGAGGCATATCGGAAGATCTCTGCAGATCTATCTTCATAGCAATGTCTAAGAAACTAGGCACAAACGAATGTGAACTCCACCGAAAAATCAGCCTAATGAACCACATAACAAAACTCATCATCCGTATTCTGATGAATAGAACGCGCACTAGAATTCGGCCGGAGATAGGACAAAAACAGCGCGGGTTCTTTAAAGACACCGTTATGCGATATTCATGCCCAGAATGTTATCAGAAAGAACAATATAAATGCAGAAGGACGTTTACCTATCTTTCAAAGACTACGCAAAGGCCTTCGTCAAAGTACGCCACAAGGATATGTTGGAACAGCTCAGCAACATTGATTTATCCGGGAAAATTTTTAGAATAATCAAGAACTATACTGGCACCAAACAACACATGCGCATAGAGAACGAGTTCAACGAATATACAAAGATAGAAAGGGGCGTAAGACAACGAGGTATCTTCTCACAGAACCTATTCTCACTATACAGCGAGGCAATTCTTAGAGAACTGGAAATCTTACTGGGATTCAGCATCGGTGGCCACAATATTGACTAAATCTCCCCACAGACAATAAATTGCACATATGGGGATTAAGATTTTCATAGAGACAATGATGTATTATGGTGGATGTAGTAAGAAAGGTAAGAATACGTTGTTTTGGTTTTAGGAATATGGTGGTATGTTTGGGTCAGTGTTTGTGGCTAGCTAAGTTTAATATTAAGACAAATGAAGACTTCTTGACCTTGTGCCACATTTTGCATCATTATACAAATTAATACCGCTATCCTCTATGATACCTAAACTATGAATTTAAGCTCAGATTCCTTTTACAGTTGAAATGGCTAGATATAATCGTAATATCTATGCTAACAATCTCTTTTCCCGCAGTTTTCGTTTGTGGAACTCTGTTCTGGTTTCTTGCTTTCCAGTCAAGTTTGATCTTCAAAACTGAAAATGCAATGTCAGTCGTTATCTTCTGTCTTCTTTGTTCCTGATCTTGCTCCGTAATAATGTTTTCTTCTTCCCATGTTCTTTGTCACTCGGTAACCCCCGCGTCTTAGTGAATTTATTGGTGCATGGATAAGAAAGATTACGACGAAAAATAAACAATTCTTGCAAAATAAATACTTTTTCACCATTAAACTGTATATATATATATATATATATATATATATATATATATATATATATAGAGAGAGAGAGAGAGAGAGAGAGAGAGAGATATATATATATATATATATATATATATATATATATATATATTCTGTTACGTCCATGGTTTCGTTGGGACTACGATAGCCGGGACGCAACGAGAAAATAAAAAAAAATAAGTAAGAGATCCCAAGGTTCGATATAAAAATAAAGAAAAGAACGTTGGGAGGGGAATTCTCCAATTCCGGACGTCGGTAAACGCAGAGAGAAAATGAACAATTCGCAGACACAGAACAACAGAAGACAACACGAGAATATATAATACAAAGATTTTATTCCTAGAATACACGGAGTGTGAACGTAAGAAAAAGAAAAAGAAAGCTAAATAATACAACGGATGGGGAGATAAGTTACTAATTAAACAAATATTAATGCGGCGAAATGCATACGAATACGGAAATAGCAGATTATAAGATATAGAAAAACATGCAGAAACTTACATAAGGTTAGAATCAACGTCGATTGACTATTATCGGGGTACAATTTGTTCAAAGGATATTCATACACTTCTTTGAAAGTAACGGGTGGGATTGACAATATTCTAACATGAATTCTTGACTGGCGACGTCCGATCCGTGTTGATGGCGAGGAGAACACACAGAAAAATCACGGGAATATAGCTAACTTGGTTTAACGATGTTGATCTAGATTCTTGCGTCGGTCCTTTGGTTTTGGTGGCATCTAATTCTTCTGGCATCAAACAACGAAGTCTGGTTCTGGTGCCAACTGCTCCTTCTAATGGCGAATAGCTAAGACTGGTTTTTGGTGACGTCCGACTCCTCCGATAGCCAGCAACTATGTATGGTTGTTGTTACCTCAACACGTACGAAACGAAAACTGCTATCTGTTGAGTCACGTGTTGGCCACCCCCGCCCAAAATAAAAGTTATGCGTCATTCACGGACCCTGTTAATGTCATCCACAGTTATCTGTCAAACAGCGTTTGTTTTGGCCAGCGACAATGGAACTGGCTAACATCATTCACACCTGTCTTTCAAACAGCGTTTGTTTGACCTACGCGTCAGGGACCAGGTAGGAAATGGGGGTAGAAGGGAAGGTTCTTTCCCAAGAACTGGCCCTGACTCATCTGGGTATAAAAACAATATATATCTCACAATCTGCATATTTAAGAAATAAAGAAGTTAAGATTCATATGTTTCGTCGCAAATACAAAAGATACTGAAAATATACTTATAAAATCTGAGGTGAGGGTACAAATATGGGTTAACGTAACAATATATATATATATATACATATATTTTACGGTATATATATATATATATATATATATATATATATATATTTCTATACCGTAAATATTTCTTACTTTGTATGAAATCTTTGCTTTGTTTAAAAAAAAGAGATATTTTGAGTCTAATTCAACAGTATTACTATCCAGGGTGCATTGGGTAAATTGTAGCCATATTATATTTATAATTTCGCGCATGCGCGTTCTTTGTTTTTGATTTTGTCGACTGCGCAGTATAGTAGGTCAGTTAGGCATCGTCTGTGAGAAAAAGAGCACCACGACGCAATTCACTCTGCCAGAAATTTGGAAACGGCTTGTCGTTCGCACCGGAAACCCCAATACGAACGTTTCAGAGTGGTTTTAGTGTCAATCTGATGACAGTGCAGTGGATTCGCAAAGATTGTATGAGAATAATGATGATTACGAAGATGTTTGAAGTGATCAATGGTGCTTCATCTTCCCACAGGGCCTCAGACTCAACACGGAGCTCGGAAAACTCACTCTGATAGTTCTGATACTCCCGAAGAAGTTTTGAATTTGATTATGAGGGCCTTACACTCAACACGGATGCCTACATCATGTACCTTGAGGGGGGTCGTGCTCCCCTGGGTCACGAGGGTGTCCGCTGGAATAACCAATCTCTGGCAACAGGACTCTGCAACATGCCACGCAAGCAGGAAAACCTAGTCATGGCTGTCGGACAATTTTTGCGACCACATCACCCCTTACTACAACCCCCTAGATTATTATGTGTGAGGCGCAGTTGACCGAGGTACCAACAAACTCCTTGTAGCACCAAAGATGAACTGAAAGCAAGTAATATGGCAGCATTCACCAATTTAAACAAGTAGATCGTCCAGAAGAGATGAATTCACACTCTTTGCGTCCTGTCAATGGATCTAACTAACGCCTTTATCCACTGTGACAGGACCCAAAGAGTGTGAGTTCAATACCTGGTTAAGGCGGTGGAGAACTTTGAAAGGGGAATTAACAGGAGATAACTGATAACTGACATCCATTACACATGCCATGTGGAACTAGAACAGTCTACCCCAGTGAGCGAAATAAAGGGTTCAGTTCGACATTCCAACCACCTGAAGAAGGCCGGAGCGTAAAACGACCGAAACGTTGTGATATAAATGGCGACAAAGATGAGGACAATAGTCCGACTAATGTAAATCCTGTACATAATACCTCATCTCAGAAATATAGACAGATCCCCCAATCTTGAATAAAACCTGTAATCAATGACATCTCACAATGCCAGACTGAGGAGATAATATGTATTCACCTAATCAAACCATTTTTCACAGAAGCTCCCAGCTAGAATCTGTTAACCCCATAGTTAAACTTGATCTAATCAATCGAACATCTATAAATCCGACTGCTACTATAGTGTCTACAGAAACTTTTTTTTCAAACTTAGATAGGGAAAAAGATACAATTGTTTCGCCAACAAAATAACTAGCAAGCCACATGCATAAAAAATACATACAGAGAAAGACATTACTTATCTTTTGATATAATTCATTTTTAAGTTTTCATTCTGCTCCTTGGAATATAAATCTAGTTCTTTTCATTGTGCTCACTGTTGTGTTTCTAAAAGACGCCCTTTCGTAACAAATGATTTATGTTATTACCAAACATTCGCAAGATATATTTATAAAATCAATAACACATAAACAGAAGTAAATTTAGACACACAGAAAATATCTGATCCGATAGAAAGAATCTTATAAATATTTTGCAGATGTAGTTGGATTCAATGACATATATATATATATATATATATATATATATATATATATATATATATATATATATATATATATATTATAATATTTTTTTAAGTATTTTTTTGTCTGCATTCATATTTATAATATTCACACTTTTAAATATTTACAAAAATGTTAAACAGCAACAATAATAAACATTGTAAAAATAAAACGAAAATAAACATATATGTAAAAATCAATTTCATGGTATATATTGAAACAGTTTCTTCCCACCTAGGACACTTGAGTAAAATGCGTTGCAATGTTAATATACTGAGGGCTTCATTTTACCGGGCGGAAACTTTAAAATTAGGATAAAATATCCAATTACCTTAAGGCTTCTGAAAGGATGTTTAAAATAACACTTTAGATACGAGTAGCAGAGTTATGTCTCGATGAAGATAGTGGAAATTCTTTTTTTCTTTCTCCACATTCTGATTTCAAGACAGTTTTTTTTTTTTTTGCTTCCCATTATGTTGAGAATCTTGCAACTTTTTTCCTGTTTTATTGTGCGATATATGTAAAGAAAAAAAATTATTGTGATTTTCTAAGAGTAACTTAGACGTGGCACAAGGCCGAAAGTTTGGAGTACTCAGTGAGGATCGTAAACAATATTCAGTCGTAATTTATCTAGAGAGACAAGCTTACTATTACATTACGTCAAGGATTCCGAAACGATTTTCCAAGCGTTGCTTAGATGTGGCACAAGGCCGAAAGTGCGCAGTAACGGATGAGAAAAGAACTCACTGCTCAGTCGTAAATGATCGAGCGCGAAAAATTAACTAACGATTACACTACGTCAAATTGCCTAAAACGATTTTCCAAGCGTTGCTTAGATGTGGCACAAGGCTAAAAATATAGAACACTCTGTGAGAATCGAACTCACTAGCCAGTTGTAATTGATCTAACAAGTCAAGCTTGTTTACTATTACGCCACGCTTATGCACCCAGAAAGAAAACCCTTTATGATTGGTTTGAAACAGTTTTGAAAAAAAATAAATAAATTTATTTCGTTTTTTTATTTTCTGTCACTATTGTTATAAAGGGTGTTCCAATAACTTGGACCGATTTCAATGCGAATTAAATTTAAGCGTCTAATGATTTTTTTTCTTTTTCTTTCAGATTTGGCGGACATTTGGGTGGACATTCTTTTTCACACATAATTGCCATGACTTAAATAACATGATCCAATAGAGAAATAAATAATTTTCACCCATAAAACTGTTTTATTTCCTGCTGACTTTGATCCGTCTTAATGAAACACTCTTATATATAATCCGTCTTAATGAAATACCCTTTACATATTTGTTTAATCACTTTCTTTAACAAAATCAGGTCATTCAATATTTGTGCGTTCTGATATAAAAACTCGCATGGACACATTTATGTTCCCATCCTCAATATAATTATGGTTCCATGCTATTTTTTATTTGTGTGTGGTTAAGCCATATTTTCACGCGGGGAGTTTCTGAAGTCACATAAGGATTCAAAGATATAATAATTTCAATATTTTTATTATTCAAAAATTGTTTTATACTGAATAAAAATTTAAACACTGGAAATATATTCACATTTATTTATGAAAATTTATACTACATAAATATCCTCCATTTTCCACTTCAAACAGATGGGTGCTTTTGATAGCGTTCTCCATAATGGTGATTAATCATTCGAATTTTTAGACAGATTAAGTTACTGAATTGCTTGCGGTTTATTGGTGTATGGTTACAGGGATAAACCGTCTCTTATTAGGCGATACAAGGATAACTGGTCAGAGTGTCTATTCCTGGTTCTCGTTTAACAGAGCCTCACACTTTCGCGGTTCATATGAGAACGGACAATATGTGGCCTTTCACATCATGGCCAGTCACATACAGAGCCATATTTCATGGAACGTTGAGTCAACCCAAGAATTATGAAGTGTGAGGTTGGCTTTCTAAAATTATCGGTAGTATTCTCTTTAAATGCAAATGATGGATTGGTAAAATTCAAATGAAATTTCCACTACAATATATACCTCCACAGCCAAAACGCAGAAACAGAAAGAGAAGCATTATCTGGTTTAATCCACCATATAACAAAACTGTTAAAACGAACATAGGCAAAATATTCCTAAACTTAATAGAAAAACACTACACTGAAGAAAACAAATTATCAAAAATATTCAACAAAAATAACGTAAAGATCAGCTACAGCTGTACAAAAAACATAACAGAAATAATTAAAAGCCACAACAAAAAAATGACAACCTACAAAAATGTAACCAAGCATCCAATATGCAACTGCAGAAACAGAACAACATGTCCACTCCAAGGAAATTGTCAACTTACGAACACTATATACATGGACAAGGTAAGTACAAACAACAACACTATGCACTACATCGGTGCCACCGAAGGCCCATTCAAAATGAGGAATAACAATCACAACCTTTCATTCAACAACAGGAAATATTCGAACAGCACAACACTTTCTACATACATATGGCAGCAAAAAAGACAAAAACATCAAACCAACAATAAGTTGGGAAATATTGAAAAAAAAGCCCCTGCCTACAACAACATTACGAAAAATGCCTACTTTGCCTACACGAAAAAAGTATCAATAATATCACACAAACCGCAAAAGAACTTACTAAACAAAAAATCAGAGATAATCTCCAAATGTAGGCATGAGAACAAGTACCTATTATCCGAATTCATACCAAACGGATAAAACAAACAAAGCACCAACAATCACAATTTAATTTCTGTCTCCAATCCCTTGAAACATTATATATCACATCATACCATATAAACCCGTTATTGAATTGAACTACCCTCTCACCCAGCACATTGAATATTAAACTAAACATCACCATATAAATTAACCAATAAGGATTACAAATTTCTACCTGTTACATATACACAGTCACCAAAAACAAACAAATAACAGCTTTAAATATAACAAATACAGCCCTATTTTTTTTCAAAAATTTAAAAATAAATATAAATTATAATAATCTTTACCTATCATAATTTTACACAAACCCCACCACACGCATATTACATACATGCGAGGAAATATTTTCCAGCTGGAAAATACATATGACATGTACACATCAACGAGACATTTCCGTCACACTTCCTATGTTTAGATTTCAACATTTCAACATACAAATGCGTATGTATAGATATAACACCACCCGTATACATACATGTGTCATAGCAGAAACTGCCCACATATGTTTATATATGTATGAGTCCCGACGGACGACCAAATGTGTATATGTGTCTGCATACATCGATGTTTGCGTTAGTACGACAAAACGACGAAATTTCCCCCACCACTTCCACAATAACACCAATACACGCAATCTACATAAACCCAATTTTTTTAAAACATTAATCAGTTTGTCTGACGATCGCTAAAGCGTGAAACCCAGGGTCACAAACTCACATCTATCCAACCAAATATGTTAGCTCGATCTCTGATATTGAGCGCTTTCTAATAAGTACCGCGCATATAATATATAAATAATTATACATATATATATTTGTTTATATTTATATACACTTTTCATATATATATATATATATATATATATATATATATATATATTTATTTTACGTGATATATATATACATATATCACGTTTATTTTACATCATATTTTTAAAATAAATATTTTAAATTAAATATATATATATATATATATATATATATATATATATATATATATATATATATATTATAGAGTTGTGAATTTTATTTTTTATCTTAAGCATAAAGGCAGATTACAGGTTCTTAATAAAAACTCAATGAAACTATATATAACGTATTTCAGCAGATATTTATATTTATGTCCATCAATTTATTTCTCTTGTTTAATATGCTATGGTTCTATAAGTGTTTAAAATAACTATTTCTTCAACAAAGTTACATCTATCGCCTTTCCCAAGATTTGGTTTTTGCTATAATATCCCACGTAATAATGGGTGTATTGTAGCCGTTCTTTCATTGCCAGAAATGTTTTGAGAGCGCAGTGCTGATTATATATATTATATTGCTTAAAGTCATTCGATGATATTTCCAATAATTTTTATTGGAACCAAAATAAAATTTGACATCGTTACCAAAATGCTAGCTTGCTATACAATATTTTCATTCATACATTGTCGTTTAAGGGACAGATGATAGTTTTTGGGCAGTTACATTTATATTTAATAAATGATTCTTTGTACAGGTATCCTTTAATGTAATATTATTGTAATATGTAATGTAATATTATTATATTTAGATACAGATTTATCGATGTTACTGATGCAGCTATAGGTGATCTTAACATTATTTTGTTACATTTTTTTAGTGTTGCTTAGGAATTAAATTTAGGGAAATTCTACTGATATTCGTTTGGACGTTAGGAATAAAGTTAGATCAAACCATATAATGATACGCCTATTATATTAAAAAGCAGTGCTACCAGTGAAGTATAAAATGTATATTTATTAACACATTACACATACACACACACAGAAACATATATATATATATATATATAGAGAGAGAGAGAGAGAGATGTCTGTGTGTGTGTGTGTGTGTGTGTGTGTGTGTGTGTGCGCCTGTGTGTATGTCTCAAGCACATTTCTCTCATCCTTTAACATCAATACACGGAAGATTATTCGTGAGTATAAACAGATTTTATTAAAAATTACCAGACATAATGTCTGTAATTTATTCAATCAGACATGTCTAAAAGATAATTTGCTACCTAAATACACGATCATATATATATATATATATATATATATATATATATATATATATATAAAGATAGAGACAAAGTGGAAAAAGTACATACGATCACTTAGAGCGAGTGTCACTGCTTGATATAGTCTGCTTTCTCTGATTTATTAAGTTTAGAATGTAAGACTGAATTGTATGTATGGAAAAATATGTTGAGATTTCTGATGATAAAAGTGGACCATAAATCAAATTACTTTATCCCGCCCAATAACCAGTCAGTAGAATGTGTCAGCCTGCCTTTTGTTTATTTGTCATATATATATATATATATATATATATATATATATATATATATATATATATATATATATGATAAAGTATAGTTTTAAGGTATGCTATATTTGAGTTCAGTTGCTCAATATCAGAATAGAGCGTGAATATATCCATATATATATATATATATATATATATATATATATATATATATATATATATATTAGAACATATGTTGTAATCTAACTGGTACCTAAATCAACTTTCCATTGCCCTGTCCTTGTCTCATTATTATTTGTTTCGATAATATTATGCGTCATACAAAGACCCTCTCTCTCTTTCTATTTCTCTCTCTCTCTCTTTCTATTTCTCTCTCTACACACACACACATATATATATATATATATATATATATATATATATATATATATATATATATATATACTTCTCCGGGGGAGCTCATACTGATCAGTCATTATTTATATAATCAACAGAGTTTGGATATCATATTTGCCATTATCTTAAAACTGTTTGACATCTAAAGTTAGAGAGTATCTATGCAATATTTAGGCTTGAAATAAGTGGGTGGCTAAATGATTTCATGCTACCCGTTTCTGTGTTCCACCCCGCTATCACTACAGGGATACCTAATATTATGTGTAGTAGCACTAAATCGTTTTTAAATTTTGCTGATTAGAGACTTCCAAAACCTGTCTTTAACAATAGCAGCTGTCACAAAAGAATAACTTCAGCGACCGCAGCTAAGCGGCATTAGCAACACTCATCAGCAGGCAGCTTAGGTTTAAGTCTCCAAGTCTTCCAAATAGGAAAGTTGGGTCATCAGTTTGGTTTCATAGTAATTGTGAGTTCAATATATGGCCGTATGGAGTTGGGCTCAGTGGAATTGGAGGAAACAATATCCGAGCAGTACTCTATATAGACATGAGAAATGGAACTAGCACAATCTACCTCTGTATATCAAATAAAATGTTCAGTTCGAAATTCTGTGTAGGTTTCCCGGATCGACATACCCCTGATGAAGCCCAACGACCGAAACATTTTGATAGCAACAACAAAAATGAGGACAAGAGTCCGTATTTAAATAATCTAATCTGTTACTTTATCGTGATTTCAGATGAGAAATAGCTATATCATTTAGGAATATTAGCTCTTAAGGCGTCATAAACTTTCTGACAACTCCTAGGTGACAGGAGAAGAGATGGATTCGTATCTTTCGAAGAGGTCAAAGTCGAGCTCAATAGCTTCGGCTGGAATTTGCATTAGATATACCAATCCTTCAGTCCTCGTTTATAACCATGTCGCTACGCGTATATCTGAATACCTATATCGACGAACACTAAAATAAAAAAAAAATACTCCCTTGGAAAGATGATTATACTCGATTATGTCCAAAGACTATGAATGCCAAATTAATCTCAGCATCTCTGCGCTGACAGATGAGGAAAAAATTGCAATCAAAGCCATCACTTCTAAGCAGAATTTCTGGAAACGTTAGCTGTAAAAAAATATCAAGGAACATGCTAACTGTGAAAATACTGTAAATAACAAAATGTCGGAAACAACAAGGCGAATTCTATTATGCAAAACGGATTTTAAAAAATACAAAAGAACATACAAATTGAACTGGAGGACACATATCTGAAAGAGAAATGTGACGAAATTCAGTTGAAGACTGCGAAAGCCTCGAGTGATAATCCACAGAAACAGAAACGGAAAAGAAAAACAAAATGGGAAAAATAAAATCCTTCAAGCACATTCAAAACATAAAAGTTTGTTTTGTTTTTTTTCTCAACCTGCCTCAAGTCAAACGTTGCGTTTCATCAAATTTGAAGTCATGAAAACAATCTATATTTTGGTGCTACTTGCTTTGCTAAATTTCTTCAAAGAACCGGAGAATTTTACTGAGGCTGTTCAAATCTAGTATCACTTGTATATGATCATGGCATTCATGTACCATTTTAGATGAAGAATTTATTTCAAAGTTTAGATAATATATTCTACGCGATATTATTGATCGAAAATCTTTCTTTGTATTAATGTGCGTTATATTTTTGTTTCTTAAACTTCTAAAGTTGTTTTAAATCAATTTAAGTAACTTTTATTATTTGATAATATAAAATAAATACTAAAATAGACATTTTTCCATTTATAATTCTCAAAATGTGTGTGCGTATGTATGTGTTTGTGTGTCTGTGATCGGATGTTTATTCATTTCTACAGTTTTCAGCCGATTTTGATGAATTTTTTTTGTTCGATAGATAATTTTTCGCTGCCGGTTTTGAGTCCATATTGTTGGTGAAATGTGGTTCTACAGAAGGATGCTGAGAATACCATGGACCGAACATGTGAGCAAGGACGAAGTTATAGAGGCAATTGAAGTAAAATGGAAACTTATACTTAACATACCTGGTGGACTTAAGCAAGTGGATGACAGAACGTGGTCTGGGGGAGAAAGCAGAGGGAAGGAACTTGTTGAGAGCTGCAAGGGATAGAGGGAGGTGGAGAGACATGATTCTTACGTCCTGAAAGAACATGGCACCTAAAAATAAAGAAGTATGTAGAACAGCCTTGGGTGAGAAAGTTTAGAAGGAATATCATTCAAGTATCTAAATATACAATTTCAAATCACAAATGGTAAAGATAATTAATCTCTTAGAATGTTGTTACGTTTACTTGGGTCCTAAAAAGATATGGAATAAAAAATAACTAAAAATATCGTTTTTCTTTTAAATAGTAAAACTATATAAATAGTAGGATTTGTAGGCATTCACTATAATGAACAACCGACAAATTCATACAAATTCTTCTACATCTACAGCCGCTTCAAGAAGTAGGCGGTCATGACTCTCTACTACTTCCTGACCTTTGTTAATCTTGATATATTTTCTTTTCAAACCTTACTCTGCCATCCATTCACTCAGGCTCAACAGGTAGGTTATGTGATGTTTTCTTCTGTCTCTCTTGTTTTCAGTCTGCCATGTGAGTATCAAATTTTCCAAGCAAGTTTACCTCATTATGTGCCCTAGAAATTTTAATTGTCTCTTCCTGATGTTAAGTATAAGTTTCCATTTTACTTCCATTGTCTCCATAACTTAGTCCTAGCTCATATGTTCGGTCCATGGTATTCTCAGCATCCTTCTGTAGAACCACATCTCAGTTGCTTCAAGTCTCTTTATTTCTGAGGAGATTATTCAGCATTAACTGATTGACTGATATTATATAACTATTCAGTAATTTATTATTTGTTTCTAAAGAAATGTTTCTTAATACTTTGCTTAGCTTTTGGAAGACATCTTCCGCTATCCCAATATACCTACGGATTTCAGTGTCGCACTTTCAGCCTTCTGTTAAAATACATCCCATATATTTAAACTGTTGCATTTGTTTGATTTTGGTGTACTTCTCTAAATTAAACCAACTAAAGGTAGAAATTGTCGAAATTTACGAAATCTGTCAGGAGTTAGAGAAAGCGTAGTATTGTTTAAATTCGTAGGTCTTTTGTCGACAGACACATAACAATCTCTCTCTTCCCTCCAGGCGTAATTCCTTCCTTAATAGGGTAGACTGGGTTCTCAAGACTTGGGTAGCAGATAGTCTTAGAGAAATAATACTATGAATTCAAAACCGTGTTGAAAGAAACGGGAAACTATTCCACTATTTTTCCCAGAAAGTCAGAACAATTCGCATATAATAAATAAAGAATATCTTAAGAGCCAAGCTCGCTTACTTCCTGAAGCGATGGCATTAATTAAAAATAAAAATTAGAACTGGGTAACATGGGTACTCTCCGGAGAACTAATCGACAAATCCTAACAAGTATTGCTCCTAATTAGACAAACTAAATGTAGAAATTGACAGGATTTCGTTAACAGAAAGACTGTAATATTCCAAGCCCATATTTTTTTTTTATTTGCTGACAAGTTCAAAATGACAATAGCTTTAATGGTGAGTTTCCATTCATCCACGGTAATTCAACAACACAAACCTTCAGACTAACATTTATCTTTATTTTTACAGAACTCTCTTAATAACATTGAGGCATGAGAAACCATTGCTGCAAATCTGCCTTCCAAACGTAGGACCATACGAGGCGGGAATGAGAGGATTTGAGACATGATATTAGGAGGGACCCAGTCGCGTCCACGGCCCACTCTCCTCTGTGACCCCGCCACCAGAGAGAAGAAAGGGAATAAGGGGAGTGGATGATCTCGATGCTCGGATACAAGCTGGTGCTGACGAATGAAAAGGATTTCAGTTCAGTGGAAGACTGAAAAGAGACTATGGGTGCTAATAAAGATAAATGCTATATTCATATATACAATGGAGGCGGAAACATTATTTATCGGGCCAAGAAACCTTTATGAAATGAATATATTTGAGAAGATTTTAGGAAATAACTTGCAGGAAGAACACTCCAATCTCTCTATTTGTTTTGTATCTGTATTCATATACAAATACATATATAATATAAGGAGATATAACAACAAAGATTGATCTGGACAATTACAGTTAAGTAATTTTTTCTATATATATATAAAATATTATATATATATATATATATATATATATATATATATATATATATATATGCGAATACAAGGTTGGCATGGATGAAAAAAAAACTTCCAGTAACCGAAAACACTACTTTTTAAAAAAAGTGCTCAATACAGAGTAGAGTTGAATATTTATTTAAAAATTATAACATAAGTATGTTATAACATAACTACAAAAATATCCATTTTGTTTCAAAACTTCTGGTGGCTTGTCATGTGATGGTGTTGTAAGTAAAATAAAAAAAAAGTTTTTAAAGCGTTCAAAACCAACCACTATCTCTACTGGGGGGAATATCTTTATGTAAGATGTAATGGCCAATCAAATTACAAGTATATGATAATTCAAATATATATATATATATATATATATATATATATATGTGTGTGTGTGTGCATATATATATATATATATATATGCACACACATATACAGTGTGCGATGGATAAATTGTCGTCTAAAATACGCAAAAATGAAAATTAACATCTCATTTTAATTGCTATTTACGAAAATTACACAAAATTATCTTGAAATTCTAAAGAGTAAATATATTCAATAAAATCGCCATTGGCTTGGACCATACCAATCAGATGACTTCGGAATCCAACTCTTTGTGAATCCTCTGCGCTGTCCTCAGATTTTCATTGAAACATACTGCAATGTTCGTATTAGAGTTTCTGGCGCGATTGACAACCATTAGAGCATGGCATTTCCAAATTTATGGCGAAGTGAACTATGTCATAGCGCTCTCTTTCTCACAGACGATGTCAAACTAACTCTACTATACTGTGAAGTCGAGAAAATCAAAAACAAACAACGCCCATGCGTGAAATTAAAACTTTCAAATTGCAACAATTTATCCATCGCACCCTGTATGTTTTGGTGTACACATGCACCTCACTTGTTCATAGAAAGACTTGTCACTTGCCAAAATTTGTGAACATATCAATCATCACAATACAATCAAAATATAATCATAAACAGAAAACAAATATTATTAAATTATATCAAAATATTAAATAGCCGTCACTATAATGAAAAATTCAAAACTCATAAAAAATGATGGACACTATCGTTATGCAGAATAAATGTCTTTCATCAAAGATGATGTCTTAAAGTCTGTATAAAATATTTAATATGCATGCATGCAAAAAAAATATAATAATAATAATAATAATAACAATAATAATAATGAATGAATTCTTATCTGGTGCGTTCTGACTTCATATAACTGCTTTACAATACGAAGTCTCTTTGTATTAATTTGAATCCCAGCGTTCGAAAATTTGTCAAGACGTAGTCAATATAACATTTACAACAATACTGGCCACACTTCTTTGTGGATAACAGATTACTCGTTCAAAGGTAGCTTAACAAAAGAACAAAAAACGAATTTCGGAATAGTTTATTCGCAATTTCGAATCCATCGTATCACATTGTTGCGATAAGAGTCAGGTATCCTCTTTACTGCCATAAATGGACTGATCCATTCATGATAAATAGTCCTGGGTAATTGTCTAGGAGGAAGATAATACTATTACGGTGACTTGGCTAGCGGAGTAATTAATAATACTATCACTTCTGACTCTGTTGAGTTAAGTGTTTTGTCTTGCTAGACACCACGCCACAGCAGATGGCGACGAGGATGATTCACTATTTATTATAATAATGGTGAACAAAAATTCATTTTTCTTTTCAAGGCGAAAACGAAAACTTACGGAACATTAAAAAATCTGAAATATACATTGGAAGCAATTTTTCAAGTCAAACAATTAAAAATATAGGACTTGATAGCAGTAATGCTGGAATTATTAAAACAACAGTAAGAACAATGACAACAAAAACAGCAAGGACAGCAACAACATTCCCAGGAAATATTGTTGAGACAAGAACAGTAAATATACTACAACGTTTATAGAGTAAAAGTAACGAAAACACGTTTGCTTTTTTATATCACAGGATTCAGTAGTAAGTATTAATTTAAATATATAGATAATATGAAGAGACGACATTTGCAGCATACTATAGACGCTATGAGAATTTTTTTAAAAGACTATACGCTGGTCGGACGAGGAAAAAAATGGGTCTGTTAATAAGAAGGTTAGAGGCTACGGAACACTAAAGTACGTGAATTACATCCTGCCGAAAAAATTGAATGAATTGTTAAGTTTTCAGTGAACGAAGTTAATTGTTAAATACCCGTTTGTAATGCCTGAATCTTGTAAAAAAAAAAAGAATATGAAGATTATACCACTTCTGCTAGTATCGTAAATAGGAAATATGAAAAGTTAAGCGAACTAACGCCTGACATGCTTAAGTGCTTGATCTTTGTACAAGGATTAATATCAAATAAAGATAAATCCATTCTAGAATGTTGAATAACCTTAAACAGGACACAAAATTAATCTTGCAAACTGTAACTGAAGAGTGTCAAAGAATAGTGAACTTACGACATGATACGGCTAAAATTGAGAAAAGATATATATATTACATAAATCCGGTTCGTCCCAAAGTATATGCGAAAACAACATAGTTTACAAAGGCCAATACATGTTACAGTTGCAGGGACCTACATTTCAAGGGAAACTGCCTTTTTAAGAATAAAGAATGTTTCAACTGTGGAATATGAGACACAAGAGTTTGCATTGTAAAGTTAAAAATGAATAAAAAGCCAAAATTCACGAGCACTGTAAACGTAGCGTCGATGATAGACGATGCAGACAAGAGTCAAAAAAGAAAATTCATAGCCGTAAAAATAGATAGAAAAATATAAAGTTTCAGTTAGACACAGGGTCAGATTTGACTATTATTTATAAAGAAATGTGGGAAAGAATCAGTAAACCAATATTAACATTACCAAAATTTGCACAAATTGGATGCATCTGTTCTATTTATTCGATTTACCAATAAATTCTTTTTGTAATAAATTGGATGCCTCGTCTAGTAACACTGAAAGGCTAAAAAAAGAATTGAAAAATCAATTTCTCGAAGTTTTTTTTTTTTCTGAAAAGTTAGAAACCCGCACAAAAACTAACGCTAAGTTCCAGTTATGTGGTACCAATTTTTAGACCAAAGAGGAATGTGCCTTTTTCGACTTTGGATCCGATAAACAAAGAATTAGATCGCTTGTAAAATATGTGAGTGATCTTCAAAGTGGATTGTAGTGATTGGGCTTCCCCGACCGTTGACGTGAAAAAAAAAAAAAGAAATAAAAATAACCCGATGCTTAATGATTGCTTACAAACTTTTACCCTCTGCCAGCTCAGAAAAAATTAAAATGCAAGAGTCCAACTTCTACAATTACAAACTTCTTCCATGAATTATTTGCTTGATACGGTAATTCTGATACCATTGTTTTGGACAACGCCCCACAATACGCTGCTAAAAAATTTAAAAGATTTTGTCAAACCTTTAAGATACAGCATATCAAAACTGCTCCATAAAATTCAAGATCGAGTCGGTAAGCAGAACGCTTCGTTGATGAATTCAAAATGGTATTGAAAATACTCAGTAGAGGTGAAACTAAGGATATTTTATTACAAAAGTTTTCACGTGTAAATTGGTTGACACCCAATTCTAGCACGGTATCAACGATGACACCGGCAATACTAATATTTGCAAGGAAAATCACACAAATTTAAAATTTGACAAAATGCTCCCGAATAAAAAAAGGCCGAAAACAAGAAAAAATCCGATATTCAGAAATACTTCAAACCCGGCAAAAATTATTCTTTCGAACTTACAAAAATGGAAAAGAATGCCGGGAAGATCGGGTAGTCGAAAGACATATCGGAACGTTATTATACATGATGAAAGGGTGCACAAAAAATGAAGTATGAAAAAGGTGCTCGGACAAACAGAGCATGCGAGAGGAGGAGATTGTGATGGTTCTGTATGAAATTTTTGAAGTACCTCTGCCCCAGAGAGCTCACCATATTGATACATGTTTTTTTTTTTAATACTATGTAAGATTTCTCTGATGATGGCCGAAGTAAGCCAAAAGCTTAGATAAGATTAAAAACATGTATCAATATGGTGATTTTCTTTCGTCTTTCAATGATAATGTTATTAACCTTATTAGACAATATGAAAGGAATTTGCTTAAGATAAATAGACAAAACTTATCTATATCATTTCATGAAACATGCATTTATATATATATATATATATATATATATATATATATATATATATATATACAGTGCTGTTCGATAAAAGTGACTCACCTGATTTTTTTTACTTAAAGTTTTTTCGCCTATTGTTTTGGGGGTCAAACTAATTTTTAATCCTTCTAATATAAAGACCCCTTTACTGAACACCTAGTAAAAAAGTTTACTCTCCCTAAGGTATTCTATTGATAATTATAAATTTTTATAATTTTCGATATAAATGAGATTTAGGGAAAACTCTGTGCAAAAAAAAAGACTCACTTATTTCCTGCAACTAGTAATCAATAGAAACATAACCGAACAGTTTTAAATAAAGAGTAATAGAGGTATAATTTATTTATATTAGGCAATATAGTTCGAAATATTTAATAATCTATGGGTCCTCCTTTATTTTGAATAACCTTTTCAAATCTTTTTGGCATTGACTTGATTAGGTTCTGGCAAATCTCATCGCCAAGCATTAAATTCGGATATGAAATTCACAATCAAATCCTCTTTGTTGCACAACTACTTTCTCGAGACCTGTACTTTATAATGCTCCATAACTTTTCTATGGGGTTGAGGTCAGGAGATTGGGGCGGTCATGTCATAACACTCACCTGCTTCTCATCAAAGTATTCCTTATCAATTTTGATTTGTGACAGAGAGTATTATCCTGCATAAAAATGAGCTTGGTGGGGTCGATTTGCACCCTTTCAGCAGAAGGGAGCAAACAAGATTCTGATTTTAGATCGCTTATCCTTTGAATTTATCTCAACTTTCGTTTCATCGGAGAAGAGAACATTTAGTAAAAAAAAATCAGGTGAGTCACTTTTATCGAACAGCACTGTATGTGTATATATATATATATATATATATATATACACATTGGGGTGTAGGCGAGTGCAATTATGAAGTTGCCATGAAGGAAGGTAGAAGAAAACAATGGTACAGCTTACTAAATTTGCTGTCCAATAAAGTTAATATTTAAAAATGTTTACCTTATTTTTACATTAGACAAAGTGCGAACGTTTGAGTTGGGACAATATATACAGTGTATATTTATCTCGTCCCAAAATGTATTTCTATCTTTGTCTAAAATATACACTAAAAACAACGAAAGAGTAATTAGCAACCAAATAAGCATTTACTCGTCCTGAAATTAGTCCGAATGCAATCCAAAAATGTAATGTATTTCTTTTCAAAATTATTTGGAGACATGTGGCTTATTTAGTGAGCCAAATATTTTGTGGCATAGCACATAATTCTATGGATCTGATTAAAAAAGCATCTATTCATTTATTCAAACAAAGAAGTATATGAATATACAAATATCAACAAAATTCACTTGTTTCTTTCTCCTTTTTCAAATGCCAAATATATGCTTGTTTTTTCTTCGGTATTGCTGAAGCATTCTTCCCACGAAACACTGTCCATACATATTCATGAGCAAAGGCAAAAATACAACTTCACAGACACACGTATGCATTTTATATAATATATATATATATATATATATATATATATATATATATATATATATATATATCGAGCGGATAATCTATACTGGAAATCGTTGTCAGTATCAAAAGGAATCACAAATGCTACCTAAACCAACTTTCTATTGTCTTGTTCTTTATTGTCCAAATGTATCGCTCCCTCCAACTACGATTGTATCTTCGTCCTTCTTGACGTCAGTTTTCCTCTTTGTTTGTTTTTGCATCATGGGGATTTTTCTTTTCGTTTTCTCATTCGAAGTATTCACCTACTTCTTTCTTCTCTCTTTTAATATCCCTGTCATAAGAGCTTCTCAGTAGTACTCGACATGGACAAGGACTGATGCAGTATCCGGAGTCAATATCTCAATATTTGCTCTCACAAGACAAAAGCCATCGTTCCGATGTCTTTCCGGCGCCGGAAGACATTTGCCAGCGAGCAACGTTTGTTTCTGATCGGTATTCATGAGTGGACCAAATGGAAACTTTTCTTTTTTTTTTTTCAAATTGATACACCACTTCAATACGTGACATATCACACCAATACCCGTAATTCCTTTCGATACTTGATTTCTTTTCTTTGGAAGACGTTGTATTAAAAAAAAAAATCTGAATATGAAATTAATTTTATTGTAAAACATAAATGAATCTTACCATTTCGATCTGTGAAATTTTTGCTCATTTCTCGGAGGCAAAAATTGATTTTTAATTGTTGAAGAGTAACCATTATAAGTTTAAGAGTTGTCAGAAAAATGAACCTATATTCGATTCGAAATAAAAGTATTGATTTACAATTTTTTGATAATAAATTAATCTCTCAGAGATCAAACAGAAGATTGGTTTCAACTAATATCTGCATTTTAAAACACTGGCTACTCGCTAACAAATAGAAGCCTGAGTCAAAAAGATTAATTGGTTCGTATTCGACAGGTTATCGACCATTTGCAAGTTATTTAAAGCCAGAAAATGTTTTTAGATTGTAAGAATTTATTTGTGGAGATAATAATGTTTTAGTAATATAACTATTACTAATTAACCTATAGCTGGTGGAGAAAGGGCAGTTTTATTTCTTACACAGGGTTATTTTTATTGCCTAAGTAAATATATCGAACCCAACGGGAATTTGAACCAGCTCTCTAATTAGCAATTTCATTACAACACCCAAACATCCAAGTTTACAGCTCCTGGTAGTCCCAAACGGTCAGTCATCTAGCTACTGACCGAGCTCAAGTTTGCTTAACTTCGATGATCATACGAGAACCTGTGTTTCAATGAGATGTGGCCCTAAGTCTGTCTGAATCAGAGCGAGGGTAAGACGGTAAATACTAAAAATGACCTGTAAATATTGTAATGAGTTCGAGTCTTACGGAGTGCCCTACACTGTGCCAGATTAAGCTAATCTTAGTAAATATTAATTCGATAATGTACTGAGTTCAGTCCTCAGTTAGTACTTAAATTTTATGGCCAGACAAAGCAAAACTTAGTAAATATCGTTTATTCAATAATGTAGCGAGTTTTCTCTTGAGAAAGAGGCTCAAATCTAACGGCTTTTTTTTTTCAAAATGAAACGGGTCTCAGTTCTTATAGCCTTCTGTAATGTGAGTTAGTTAGAGAGCGGAAACCTTATAGCCTTGTGCCAGACTAAGCTAAGTAGATAAGTAATACAAGGAAGTTATTAATAATTGGTTAGTTTGAATTTTTCACAATAGGCAATAAAATGTCAAAAAGAGCAAAATTAATGAACAGAGGGTAAAAAAGAAGCTCTGAGGACGCAGAAACACATACTCCAAAGAAAAAAATAAACGCCCAGTCCCCTATTACGTACGTAAGAATAAATATTGAATTGAGAATGAGATAGTTTCGATCCCCTCGGAGTTTTCTTGCAGCCGATTTTAACGATATTTGAACAGAAAATTATATTCATTTTTTTCTTCATTTGAATAATTATCTCCAAATAATAACTATCATCAAGTCGGTATGTTGTCTAAGATAGTAATAACATGCCTTCTTTGCAATAAATCTCATTTTTCTAATCCAGGCAGACGATAATATCTGTAATATATGCAAGTCAATATCATCTGCAAAGTTAACGCTTCTCCTTTCCTAACAAGAGGGAGTTTCTATAGAAATATCTGCAGCCAACATGATCGCAGTATATATGCATATCCATGTACAAACCCGTCTCATTATGAACTTACGGCCATATCACTTCGAAACACCAGTTCACGTGCGATCAGCGAAGTTAAGCAACGTCAATACTGGTTCAGTACATGGGTGACCGCATGATAATACCAGGTGCTTTAAGCTTAGATATGCGGTTGGTGTAATGGATAATGGTTTCAAATTGGAACTCGGCTATCCAATTCCAATCGGGGTGGTTCTATTAACTCACGCGCAAATACGCTTTTACAAAGTATGAATTCAATTCTTCTCTCCCTTCAACTATAGGTTAATTAATAGAACTTGTATCAGTAAATCATTATTATCTACCAAGAAATCTAATTATATATTTTCTTTCTTTGAATAACCGGAAAACACTTGATAAACTGTAAAAAAAAAACAGCTCAATTAATGAAAAAATATACTGAATATCTGTCTATCACATCGAAAGAAGGGATGCGTGTCATTGTGAAATCCTTTCATTCCATGTATAGCAAATCCTTCACCAGGATTATATACGATTTTGGATCCATTTTTTTTTCTCCTCTTAGACTGACCGCCATCTACAGCTAAAGAAAGCCAGTCGGCTCGTCTTTTTAATACCTAATTGGTTGTGGGTGTAGAAGACATGGAGTCAAACCTTCCTCAGAGCTATTTTTGTAATGTAAAAAAGTCGAGCTGTGTTCGAAACCGGTTCAACGATTGTTACTTTCTAGCCGCTAAACATTACACCTCTGCACAGCCAAATTAATGCAAACACACATAATTCCCATAAAAATCAGAATGTACATATCCACATGTTTAACCACAATGTAAACCTATGTATATCCAAGCCGCACACACACACATACACGCAAACACATGCATAAAACTCACATGGATTGATTTCCACGATAAAACACCATTTGCACAGGCGAAAAGCTATCGCTATTCCATCGCAATTTTCATGGCAAATGTTGAGCCAAACTACATTTGCTCGCTTCACAAATACATATATCCGCAGCTAGGACTCGCCTTGCCATGTCTACAGGATTAAATTCATCCGCGTTCCATTCGTATTCCATAGGTAAGAAAGAAGTTCCCCACAGATCACGTCTTCTGACAATCGGACAGGCTTTGAGAGGATACTTCTCCGATCACCACGATCTTAACCTCTTCAAGCGTAGGATCAACCGTATTCTAACATATTAACATTGTTATCCATACGATCGCCGAATTTAAGCTATGTCTATCCTGGTCATTACCTAGATAGGGAACAGCTTCAAACAGAAGGGATGAGTGTCATTGTGAAATCCTTTCATTCTATGCATAGCAAATTCTTCACCAGTCATTACCTAGATAGGGAACAGCTTGGGAATAGCATGTGCTGCAAGATTTGATGTGCGGGTGGTGTAATAGATGATGGCTCTGAATTTTTAATCAGAGAGCTGAGTTCAATTCCCGTTATATTCACTTAGGCGCAAATAACCTTGGGAAAGATATGAATACATGTCTTCTCCTCTAAGATAAGGGTTAATTATTTGACTTCTATCACTAAATCATTACTATCTCCGCCCCCCAAAAAGTAATCCTCACATTCCAGCCTTCACAGAGTTCAAATGATTTTACCTGACTGGTTAAATAGTCCTTAGTAATTGAGGAAGAGGGCTTAATGTTAACTTAAGAGTATGAATAATCGTACAGTATGTATAATGCATAGTCTACAGATTAGACTTAAATAATTTAAACATTCCAGCCATGACAGAGTTCAAAAGCTTTTACCTGACTGGTTAAATACAGTCCTTAGTAATTGAGGAAGAGGGCTTAATGTTAACTTAAGAGTATAAATAATCGTACAATATGTATAATGCATTAGTCTACAGCTTAGACTTAAATAATTTAAACATTCCAGCCATGACAGAGTTCAAAAGCTTTTACCTGACTGGTTAAATACAGTCCTTAGTAATTGAGGAAGAGGGCTTAATGTTAACTTTAGTGTATAGATAATCGTACAGTATGTATAATACAGATTAGACTTAAATAATTCAAAAGCTTTTACGCGGCTTTGTGAGTGATTAATTAATTTCCATTTTACTACCCCATTCACACAGATGCAACGTCTACTCTGTCGCTATTTTCGTGGCAAATGTTCAGCCAAGCTACATTACTTCGTTCCATAAATACATATATTCACAGCTAGGATCTGCCATGCCATCTCCATAGGATCAACACATCCACATTCCCTTCGTATTCTATTGGTAAGAAAGAAATTCCCCTCAGACCGCTTCTTCCCGAGAATCGCTACTTCGTGTAACAAATTCCCGAGAGGATTCTTTACTGGTCATTACGATATTAACCTCTTCAAGAGTAGGATCAACTGTATACTAACATATCAATAACGTTTCCCGTGCGATCCCCGAAGTTAAGCAACCTCGAGCCTGGTCAGTACCTATATTTATGCTCGCTATTTAAATCCGAAATCTATTTTGAATTGTAAGGATAATTATTCGTGTGTAAATGAATACGACATTCTTTCTCTTTATTTTTTTTATTTTATTTATTTATTATTTTTTTCTTTTTTGAGAAAACTTTAATACCTCATCTCACAAAGATAGACATACATTAACAGAAAGATTATCTATTTTATACATAAATAACAGCCGCATTTTTTAATCCTTATTATAAGGAAAAATATAAGCAGCATAAAGCGTCTGATTTGTTTTAATAAAATTTGCTTAAAAGGATAATTGCTACCCATATATGCTGAGTTTTACAAATACATACAGATAAATGCCATGTTTATATAGTGCAAGTTTATGACAGCATGTTTTCAGAATTAGCTTCTGATAAATCTAAAAAATATGTTTTCTCTAATTATGTTTAGATGCGAGAAATTCTGGAATTTTTTAAATATCTCAATCAAAACAATTTTCCTGGAGATTCTTACCAATGTTTCAAATGTCACGAAAACTGGACTCGATTGCGTGCTTCCAACCGACGCCAGTAGGTCGCATTTCAGCCTAGGGATCTTGAATAATGATTTCCACGCAGGAGAATTATTACACATTAAAAAGATTGCTGGAAAAATTCTCTTTCTCGCTACTTGACTATACTGCATTAAAACATGATTTGTAAATAGTAAGATGCTAATAAATAATGTCTGTCTATATTTCTGAGATGAAGTATTGTTAATTATTTATTATTGTAATTATTTATATTATTTACATTCTTCGCACTGATGTCCTAATCATTATTGCAATATTCCCGATGTTTCAGCCGTTCTTCTGGTGATTGGAATTTCGAACTGAACCAGGTTATATTGTTCTAGTTTCACGTGCCATACCTCTTCCGCGTGTCACCATTCCAGCAGCCAGGTATTGAACTCACTACTGTTTGGGTCAAAGTTACTGGATCCAACGAACGCTTTTATCCATGTTAGACTAACAGGGCTCTTGAAATTATCCATAGAAATGGAGACCATAATTAATTATGGCAATAAATCTTATAATATTATTATAGTTTTCTGTTAAATATATACTCAAGGTGTTATTAATATGTATCAAAGAGTTGGTTGGATCCAGTATCTGTATAAAAAAAAGTAAAATCTAACAAGAAAAGAAAAAATAAAGTAAAAAAAACAAGAAAGAAAGAAAGAAAAAAGAAAGAAATGAATGAATAAATGAATGAAGAAAAAAGAAAAAATTATATGAAGAAATAGTAATCGCAACAAAAATGAATGAAAGAAAGAAATGTATAATAAAAAGATAAAATAATCAATGAAGGAATGAAAGAAAGAAACTAAGAAAGTATTCAGGAAGAAATTAAATAAATATTAAAAGAAAGAAAGAATGAATGAAAGAAAAGAAAAATATCTGAGCAAATATTTACTGAGGAAAAAACTAATGTTTATAAAAAAAAAAGGAAACTGTCAATACAAAACTTTATGGAAGTCCAGAATCGCCCTATTTGTCTTCGCGACGCCAAATCGTCTGAGCGGGGCCCAGACGATTTGAAGTAAAGAAACGTGTGCACGCAAAATCTTCGTTTAGTATTCACGTTTTTACACTTTCCCGCCATGAACTAATTCTGAGCAAACTGGGCTTATAGCAAATAAGTCATCCTCAAAAAGTCAACACGCGACAGCTCTCATATGCAAATGACCAAAGACAAAATCAAGTACAACAACAGGAACAAACATTTATTTCCAAAGTTTCCCTTTTTGTTGTATAGCTCAATCATTTGCTTTTTCCTTTACTATCAAATAATTTATATCCAAATATCCTGATCCTTTTCTCTCTGACGTGCATTTTTAAGGACTTTCTATATATAGCATTCGCTTATTCATTCCTTCTGTTTCATGTATTTGTTGTTTTGGATTGCACAAAAAGTTCGTTCGCTTAGAAATTTATTTACTGTATTTTGTTGCATATAAGGCGCATTTTTACTATAAAATATATCCAACGACCCTGCGTCCTTTAAATCAAAAGTCAGTAACGGGAGTTATAAGTTCAGTGTTTCAAAATTAACAAGGTTTAGGGAGAAGCTTTTTATGCAGCTGGGATACTGGTATATTGAGATTAAACGAAATCCTTGCTGCAGGAGCACATGCTTATGTAACACCTTTCTTTCTTTCTTTCTTTCTTTCTTTCTTTCTAAAAGTATTGGTCATAAAGAAGCATGGTTTATAGCAGACACTTTAAGAATAATATTGGTGTATACTACGCTTTCGCTACCAGATGCTGAATATTTTCCTTTGATTAAGTATTCATGCTTATGGTTCTTAACGGTGTCAAATATTGCCGCATAAATACAGTAGCCCGCCAACAGCTGAAGCAGCCATGTTTGTTTATTAACACTGACAACGATACATCAATATGCGCTACGAGATCCTCTATAAATTTAGTATTTCTTCTTGGTCTATGATGAATTGGTCATGATTAGATTTTTATGAATAAATATACTATTCAATGGGTAAAGAGTATTAGGCATCAAATGCAAGAAGACAGAATGCATGGCTGATGAGCCCAAAATGCAAATTACAATTCAGAGATAGCAAAATCAAACAAGTATAAAAATTTAGATATCTGGGAAGAAATTTAACAGAAGATGGAGCGTTCGACACTGAAATATATTGGGATAGCTAAAATTGCCTTCCAAAAGCTAAGCATAGTATTAAGAACCAGTAAAATTTCTTTCGAAACAAAGAAAGGAGGGCTGAACTGTTACGTAATATCTCTCCTCCTGTATGAGAGTGAATGATGGAAAATCGCCTCAAACGTGAAGAAGAGACTCGAAGCAAGAGAAATGTAATTTTACAGAAGGATGCTGAGGATACCATGAACTAAATATATGAGCAACGACGAAGTTTTAGAGAAAATGGAAACAAAAATAAAACTTATACATATCATCAGGAAGAGACAATTGCATTTTCTGGCGCACATCACGAGAAAAGAGGTATTGTAAAGGGTTAATTTTGTTAGATGCTTGGAAAATGCGAGTGTTGTCAGAGGCATGCCACTGAAGCACTTTATAAACAGTGCGATCTTGTCTCTGAAACATAATGTACGTAATATAAACATTCATATTCATTACGTCTTTTAGTAAGTCTCCAAAAGTTAGCTTTTTTTTAAATATATAAAACGTTAGGTAAACAAAAAATACTAGCAGGCAAATTAAATTGCGAAATAGTATATAAATAAAAAAAAACACAATTATCGAAAAGTTTTGATAATTTTAGAAAAAGATAGAAACAAAAAATCAAAATATATAACTGGATTAAATACTTGAAAATTCTGAAGTCATTATTTAACATATAAAATAATTTATTTAACCTTTTTGACAATACTAATACCTAAACTATCATTCGATAAAATTAACGAGAGTAGAAAGTGCAAAGTTGATAAATATAACTTTATGTAAGCAAAAACAGCACGCAAAAATAAGAACAACATCTTTAAGTTCAGTTCAGTTATGTGTCATGCGTGATACACGCTTAGTCGATCATGTATCTTTCGTGACATGACTGATGAGCAGTAGGTTGCCATTTCTTTCTGCGGTAGACCAGTTGCCATCCAAGTCCCGATCTGTTCTGTAATTTACCGATAGTTGGAGGGAGAAGAAGTGGATTCATACCTTTCGTAAGTGAACGTAATGGATTCGACTGGAATTCGAACGACGATTCCTCAATCTGAGACGCTATCCATTACTCCATTGTCTCTTAAGGTTATTTGGGAAAAAACAAATAAATACTCATACAGAAAAACACGGTAACTGGGGAAGACGTTGAAAGAAATAATAATAATCAATTCTTATAAACTTCAAATAAATATAATAATCATAATATCTATAAGAAATTAAATAAAATAAATAATAACTGCAAATTATATTAAATTATTATATTACTCTAAAAGACAGTAATATATGCATTTTTTTCAGTTAAACTTAAAATCCGTTAATTTTTTGAGCTTCGGCAAAAAGCGCCATCTTTCCTTGATTTCAGAACGTGTCTTTTATATATATGTAAATAAAAGTACATTATTTACATTATTCGGACTATTGTCCTCATCTTTGTCGCCATATTTATCACAACGTTTCGGCTGTTGTACACTCCGGCCTTCTTCAGGTGGTTGGAATGTTGAACTGAACCCTTTATTTCGCTCACTGGGGTAGACTGTTCTAGTTCCATGTGCCATGTTTAATGGATGTCAGTTATCAGTTATCTCCTGCTAATTTCCCTCTGAAAGTTCTCCAATGCCTTAACCGGGTATTGAACTCACACTCTTTGGGTCCTGTCACTGGGTCTAACCACTGTGCCATGTGTCCTCAAGTCCGAATAATGTAAATAATGTACATGATACCTCATCTCAGAAATATAGACAGACGTAAATAAAAGTGTTTATTTATTTTTTTTATTTGTTCTATTTATATTCAGATTATTGCTATTGATAACAACAATAAGAATGAGGATAATAGTCCGAATAGAAACAGTGTAAATAATGATAACTCCTCATCCCAGAAATTCAGAAAAATTATTTTTTTTTAGTTTGGTACAAAACCCTTCTTCGCATGAATCATGCTAACTGGACTTGCAATGGCCGTCGAGACAATCTTCCTAATGAGACACTAAATAGAAATGTTCTCTGTATAGTTTAGTCGAGGACAAAGTCACAGAAATTGCGTAGCCTTAATGAGCGAACTCACCTGACGAGCACTTTAAATTGGGGAGAACAAAAGAATTCGTTTTCCAGCGAATCTATTTGATCTATACACCGAACCACGCTAATAGCTTTTGGTAGTGAAATTTAAGATTTCTCGGTTTTCTGTGAATTGAATATGATAAAACTTTTCCCAACTGGTTTGCAAAATATGGCAACAACATTGTTAGGATTTCGTTATTCTGTGTAATGTCTTCTATTTTTTTTTATTTCAGATTCGACAATTTTGGGGTGAACAACGCTGATAGCTTTTGAATGAAAATAGTCCATCTAAACATTTTTTGAGAGGATAAAAGATAATGATACATATTAAAGATATTTAAAGATCATTAAAAGATAATGATACATATTAAGCGCACCTTGAGTATATATTTAACAGAAAACCATAATAAAATTATAAGATTTATTAACATAATGAATTATTTGGCAGCATGGGCGTCGTTTTTATGGGTAACTTCAAAAACCCGATTAGTCATGTTATTTGTCAATATTTTATAGTAGCTGCTTGGACTGTCTCTACTACAGCTTTGATGGTCGTCTATATGATATCTTTCGATGTAAATTGATTTCAGATAGGGATAAAATCCGGACAGGCTGACCGCAACACAATCAACCTTTTACCTTGTATGCCGTAAGAGCCTAGGAATGCTTGGTTGGCCATGGCAGAGTGGGAAGGAGCATTGTCATGCATGAATACTATTTGTCCTTAGTAGTCACATCGGTATGTCATCTAGCCAGGGATCCAAGACCTCATTCTGGTGATTGCAGTAGTCGTCTGCGGTCAATTTAATCCCTTCTGGCACCTTAATTGGGCTAACATGTCTGCCCTCAATGATACCAGCACACGACATGGCCCCTCCACCCTGCTGTTGCCTTATTAGAAGTTGATTACACTCATCTCCGAAACAGACCCAACCATTTGCCCAAAGGTCGCTGTGGTCTCATCAGTGAACAGAACACAACTCATGTCTAGAAAGAAAAAAAAAGAAAGAAAAAGACAGTTTAAATTTCCAGGAAACATGACCTGGAAAGACTACTTTGAAGATAGAGTACTCATAAGTTGTATTGGGACAAGAGTTTGAGTGTGAAACAGCGAGTACTTGCCTAATGAGATTGTCTGAATGTATGGCAGAGCAGATGCAATATGAGATATTTTAACGTTTCTCAGGGCTACAATGAAGCGGAGGGCGTGGAGAACCATGATCCTGAGGTGATACTAAATATAATCTTAAAAACGATGTTAATGTACTTCTTTGTTTCAAGCTTTTCTCTCCATAGTGCCATTAGACGTCTTTGTTTCAGGCTTTTCTCTCCATAGTGCCATTAGACGTCTTTGTTTCAGACTTTTCTCTCCATAGTGCCATTAGACGTATTTATGTATCATGATTTTTAAAACCTCCGAAAGTTCGATAACTTGAATAATAATAATAATAATAATAATTATTATTATTATTATTATTATTATTATCATCATCATCATTCGATTTCTGCTATGGACACACTACCTACCAAGTCTGCGGAAAGACCTAAGGCAGGTCGTGGTGTGTTGTTATGGCCACATTTCGGTGAAGTTGCTAGCGTTACATAGACAAAAGTTCTCCTTAGTGTGTGTGCTGTACTTAATAAGACAATTTTCTGTATGTCTCTTAAGCTGGGGTTTCAGGATTCTTTCAATGTGTTGTTTTGTTCCATTTTTATAATTCCAAGTGCACCTATTACCACTGGTATTATTCTTTGTTTTCAATTTCCACATTTTTTCTATTTCAATTTCCAGGTCTTTTTGTATTTTGATAGTTTTCAAAATTCTTGGTTGCTATGTTACAATCCGCTGGACAAATTTATATCAATTAGTAGGCAAGTTTTTTCTTTCTGGTTTTTTGACAATAATGTCCGGCCTATTTGCTTCAATTTTTCTGTCTGTGGATGGTATAATCCCATAGAATGGTGACATCTTCTATTTCTGTAACCGGCGCTGGCCGATGTTCATACCAGTGTTTGCTTACACATTTTCCAAAGTGTTTGCACATTGTCCAGTGTAAATATTGCCCCACTCTATCGTGACGATTTTTATATTCATTTGGGGCAAGTATAGAACATTATTATTATTATTATTAATATTATTATTATTATTATTATTATTATTATTATTATTATTATTTTGTTGGGATTTACCGTTACTAGATGAGATCTCAAGAAACCCAAATGCCTCAATACTCAAATGCAAGAAGATCAAGCCAGATATAAAATTAAATTGCTAAATGGCATTACACCAATCAAGAAAATGCTAAAACAGAAAATTGCAGTTAAAAAATTGTTGTAGGTTCTATCGCCAAAATACGACATTCCAAACGAACCATGCGAAGGTTTACAGGGAAATTGGAAAAGTATGTCAAAAAGCCACCATTTATTGAAAAAGTTTAAAACCTTTGGGAGAATATTTCGAGTTGCCCAAAAGAATATAACCCTAATGCAGAATGGATCCAACGAGAAGAATGGATGATGGATGAACCTCTACAAGAATGGAACGTATAACGAAGACTAATGTTAGGCAAGCTCTAACGAAATTCCAAAAATGGAAATCCCCAGGAAATGAGAGGGTACCCAATTTTTGGCTCTGTCATCTGTCCTCAATCCATAAAAAATCTTACAAAATCTTTATCAATGCTTATTAGTAATTTCAATGTAGTCCCAAAATGGATCACTGAAGGTATTACATACCTCTTACCAAAAACGGGTGAAAAAGATGATCCGTAAAAGTATAGGCTAATAACATATCTGTCTACTAAGTACAAATTAATCACGTCTTTCCTGACAAACTGTACTTACTTTTTTCTCGAAGAAAGCAGCATTCTTCCCCTGAAACAGTTACAAATGGTTGTATATGGTTGCAACCATCAACTATTGATAAACAAAATTATATATATATATATATATATTTCGATTATAGGTGCAGTTCGATTTATAATTGCATGAATCATTCATACAAAAAACAAATATAGAGGTTAATGATTTAAATGGCGAGAATACATCTTCGCAAACAATTTCAATAAGGTACACTAACCCCGAACCTGTATATGAATGATATGATCCCTGTTTATAAATTCCAGTTGCATAAGGTCTTTTTTAGTTTTTACAAGCTTTCGTCTGTTCCTACAGACATCCTCAGGTATGGAAATAGATTTGTTCTTGTTTTTTTACTTCTCAGTAATAAGAGGACAACGAAAATAGAGATGTAATCCGAAAAAAATGTTATGAGAAATGAGTTGCTTTGGAACGTGCGGTCGCAACGCTGAGTTTGAATTTGTACAAAAACGCACAACCTTGAAATTTAAAATTGAAACCTCTATATTTGTTTTTTGTATGAATGATTCATGTAATTATATATATATATATATATATATATATATATATATATTCTCTTCCGTTAAGAGAAAGCTGAGTTCTTTATATTTGACTGACCACCAGTCTAGAAAAAGGTTAATTCTGAAATTACTAAAACTAATTTGTGGTAGCGCTAACAAACCACCCCGTAAAAACCTTTCTACGAAAATCTCTAAGGGAGGGAGCCACTCTATACTCCACGAAAGAATCTACAGGATCAACAATAATCTTCAATAAAACCATTGTGTGAACGTGCTCGCAAAGTAACTGAGGACGCATCTGAGTGATTGCTTAGTTGTTTTTTGTTTGTTTTTTTTGTTTGTTTTTTTTTTTTGTTGTTGTTGTTTAGCGGCATATCAACTTATATGGGATATTGATGCCATAATCTAAATATTTTCTACGCAATTTTATTTTATGGAGATAATAATGGTTTCAGTAATCCAAGTTTTACTAATTAAGAGAAGATATGGGCTCACGCATTTTCCAAATATATTTGCTCGTAAGTGAATATAACAAACACAATTGGAATTGTAACTCGGCACCCCGATTAACAATTTTCAAGCCATTATGCATTACACTACCCGCACATGTTAATCCCAAGCAGTCACTCCTCCAAGTACTGATCAGTCTCAACGTTGCTTAACTTCATTGATCGTACAGGAAGCGTTGTTTCAGCATGACGAGTACTTCAGACACCATGTAACCTAGTTCTAACTGTCATATGTTGGGGTCATCGGTAAGTAACTGATTCCAGTACTAGGATTCTCTTAAAGAGAATGGCTACGCCACTAGCCGGATTAAAACGGCCTGGCAAAGGGTGGATAGATGTTATTGTTGCGTCAACCGCCATCTAGCAGAATGGGATAGACCGAGCTCCATAGCTATGATACAGGCAGCTAGTGTGCAGATGATACAATATCGCTAACCCTCCTAAACCAGGGTGTCATTTTCCTCTGATAGAATCAACGGTCACATTTTTATGATTTAAAGCAGGGTTGAAGTTGGAGAACATCGACTGTGATTTGATCTGGTGAGGGATGGGCTCAGACAGTTCTATACATAGATTTATCCCTGCAGAATTTTCAACTTGGATATGAGCAGTTCAGATACTCAATTGCGTAGCGACCTCACGACTATACCTAGTCATCGAATTAATAATAACGATTATGAAATTTGGTGCGTCAGCCTTAGTATTTCAGTTCACCACAAAACAATATTACATAGGGATTTTAATGCTGATAACTGTCCGTAAGGTAAAAGTTATATAGAATAATTTTTCATAGCTAATGGCGCATTTCATCTGATTCCTTGTGTATTCACAATATCTATATGAAAAATGTAGGAAATTGACATGACTGCGTACAAAATACTTTTGATTCGAACAGTGATTTGCTGGAAATTGCGAAAGACTGATCCTTCAGATAAATGATTAGATCTAAACATCGAGAAAAGTGAAAATAGATCTGTTAATTTATTAATGTTATAATAGCAGCATATCATATAGTGAAAGTGAAAGTAGAAGTTGTAGAAATATGAGTATCTTGTGGAAATAAACAAATTAAAGCATTGTAGATCATGAAGATGTCTCTGGCTATTCGGTCAATGAAAGTAGAAAGTGTGTTCACAAGGAAACAGCTAATATTGCCATTAACATTGCACCCTTATTACTAAAGCACATGGAAATGTTCTGATTTCCAATTTTAGAAAAAATATAAATTTTAGAAATAACTGATATCATACACCTGGCTGCACAATCCTCACTTTCAAGACATGATAGATTTTAAAATCGTTTACCCGGTTTTGTAAGGGATTTTTTCGAACTACAGCTTATTTCCCACAGGTGCAGCGTTGCAAGCCGAACGCTGCTCCATTGCTATTTCCTTGGAAAATGTTCAGATGACTTCCACTCTTTAGTTCCACCAGTTCAGAACTTTAAACCTAGGACACGTCATGTTACGTCCACGCAGTCAAATCGCCACTATTTGCCCCGTATTCCAATTTTAAAGAGGGAGATCCATTTAGCGTTTCCCCGAGAATAAATTGTTAATTCATGGAACAAGCTCTCGCGTGGATGCTT
Source organism: Acanthosepion pharaonis (assembly GCA_903632075.3). Taxonomy (NCBI): domain Eukaryota; kingdom Metazoa; phylum Mollusca; class Cephalopoda; order Sepiida; family Sepiidae; genus Acanthosepion; species Acanthosepion pharaonis. The sequence continues at coordinate 521,237 of CAHIKZ030005036.1, read as the reverse complement.
CCCTGGCCACTACAATGCTAAATTCTTCAAGTCAAGGGTCAATCACTATTCATCCTCATAATTATTACTTCCTTCTACATCCCTTTACGTTTATATCACAAACCTCATTCATTAACCCTCTACCTAGAGTGGCTCTTGAGCCTTGCATTGACAGAACTTTATTACAAAAAGAACATTCTGCAGAATTAATGTCACGTTTTTGCTTGTTCAATCTTCAAATTTGTCAACCAAAGGTGTAACAACTTAGAATATATCATGATCTTGAAAACACATGGAAGTTAAAAAGACATGTGAATGATAGTTTAAATAACCTGTAAACTATTTGAATAAAGTTTAGGAGACTCAGTGGAGTAATGGTTAGCGTCTCGGTTTGAAGAATCGGAGAACCGTGTTCGAATCCTAGTTGGGTTCATTATTTTCACTTACATGAATATCACTGCAAAAAAATGGAGGCGAACAAATATATTTGGTTCGAACAGTGATTTTCTGGAAATTGTGAAAGATTGATCCTACAGATAAATATTGTTAACAGCTCCTGTATGGAATAAAAAAATCCTTTGGAAAATGTTTGAATTCATCTCTTCTCCTCCTAGCTATGGGTAAAATAGCAAGACAGACTGGGTACCGTAGATATGAGTGGTAACTAGACTAAGAGAAGGAAGCTCTGAATTCAAACCACCTATTATCTTGCAGGTCCACCCTCTTTAAGCGAAGTCTAGAAGAATGTAACTTCAACAGGATGAACAGATTAAACTCAATATCCCCGGTACGAAAGGAACCGGCAAACCATTGAACTATTCTGTCATGAATGTCACAGTGAACCACAATTGTAAGATGGAGGAGAGTGGTGACCACAGGGAAGCAAAATAACCTTCATCAATTTTAAGCTTTCCAATACGTAGAAACGTCTAGAGATTTTGAGATACGGTAAAGAATATACATGATTTTATTATTCGTTGCTTTTTTAATGGAATAAAAGCGTAAATGTGTTTTTCGTTCACGAATTTCAGTCCATCTAATCAATAAAAGAAAATTTGAAACGTTGTTTATTCTGCGTCTTCGCTTGACCTTATTGACATGGCTAATTTCTATTCTACTTGAACGTTTCCTTTATCATCAATCATATTTATATCCGGTAACATTTATTAATTTGTATTTGCAATACAAGCATTGTGTTTGTAGAATTCTTTCTCCTGTTGTGTATAATGTGAAAAAAATCGTCCGGATAACTTTTTTTTTTTTAAGATTTGATGAGAGAAGGAATGAGAATGAATCAACTAACATTTATAAACATAGGTTTCACCAATAATTATATATATATATATATATGTGTGTGTGTGTGTGTGTGTGTGTGTGTGTGTGTGTGTGTGTGTGTGTGTGTGTGTGAGAGAGAGTCTGCGTGTATTTAAGTCTGCTTGTGTATTAGTCTCTGTGTGTGTCTTTGTGTTCCCCTGTGTGCGTGTATGCCTTTCTGTGTATATGTATGTGTGCGTATGTGTTTTTGCGTAGCAAGGCAATTATTTCTTAGTTTTTTAAGCGAATGTATTTCGATAGTAGAAACATATACAGAAGTGAAGAAAGATATTATCCTGCGTTTTTAATATCTAATATGATAACACACGAAGACAGTAGATAACGACTGCAATTAAATTTTTGAAGATTAGAGTTGGTTAAAAAGCATGGAACACAAGCGAGAAGTGCAAGAAAATAAACTGTTACCATAGAAATTAGGATTACGTCTAGCCAGCAGTACTGTAAATTGATGAAATATCGACACTAATCTAGTACTGCTCTTAAAGTCTTGGAACAATAGCGAACAACTTATCTAAACAATTCCCATGAAGTATTTATAGAAACACACAGACTGGCAACAATATGGCGGTGAGAAAGTGACTGAAGCCGAGGCGCCAGATTAACATCAATAATATTGCTAATTCTTCTTTGGATTTTATCATGGAGAGCTACAGAATATTTACAAGACAGTGTTTTCTCTCTTAATGATTGCTACCAACATTGAGCCGATTAAAAAAAACAGAGACCTACCTACAGTGTTTCGGTTTTATGTTTGGTCAGTTAAGAAAATACATAAGAATGGATAATATATTTATATATGACTAAAAAAGGTATACTTATTAATAGTAAATTATTAATAGTATAGTATTAATAGTATATAGTATTAATATTATAGTAAATAGTTATTAACTTTAGCTTAGTCTGACACAAGGCTGCAGAATATCCGTCTAGAATGTAATAAAATTACCTTATGGAAACACATTACAAAGTACCCATAATCCTTCTTTAGTAAATACCAAACAGTCCAAATACTTCGATGTATGGATAAGTTATACAAATTTAGAATTGGGAATAAATAAATTGAACATTAACTACACTACACTAGGCTTATTTTCTCCAAACACAGCAAGTTACTAAAAAACCAAAACATTAGCCTAAGAACTCATGACATGATCTTAAATAGTCGTGCCAGATCGAGACATACATATGAATAGCGTGCATGGCGCGATACCCATTCAAAAATATCTAAACAATCAGCTGTATACAACCGCTTTCTAAGATAAATGATTACAAATGGCTTTGAGGAAAGGAAGTTTTCAGCGCGGACCATTTTTCTTCGAAGCTCTGCGACTGACGTTACAGAATTTCAAACAGAACTGTACCAAATAACAGAAGTGACATTTCAAAAACGGCAACAGCTAAAACGTATATTACGACGGGAAAATAATGACTTAATCAAGCCGTTGACGTTCTACACGACTTCAAACAAATGTTTCGGTAGAAAGCCCCCATCAGTTCTGGAAAAGGCGATAAGAGCTACTGGTATTAAGAAACATATTTTAAAAGGTAGATAAAATTCAAGCGACAGTTCCACTGGCTTCTCGGCTAATGAATGTCGAATATTTCCTTATGCGGAAACGGCTAATATTCCCATAAATATTACCTTAAATGTTACTATGATAACTGAATGAAATATACATTTATGCATAAAATCAAACGCATGTGTATATATGTTCAAGTATTGTAGTGTATATTTAGATTATAAAATTGGAATTTTAATGAAGAAAATGGTTATTCTTGATAAAGAATATTTGTTATACATAGATACCTATTAACAAAAGGTATTTTTACGTTTGAAGAATCGTTTTATAGTACTGAATGTTACTCTTTCGTTTTCTCCTTCAAACAAATACATTGTTCACCAGCATAAATAACTTTTCAGAAATATATATTCTTGGTTCTTAAACTGGTAAAACGTATCACGTTCAGGCATTGAAGCATTACAGTTGATAGAAAAAGCTATGGTGAGAAATTACCAAAATAGTGTTTCGTCATAAAATGCTTCTTGAAGATTTTATCGCTCTGGTGAGATTTAGAAAGTTAGATATATTTTTAAAAAGGAAAGGATTTTACTTTCGCAATCATCTATATAATATTGCGTATCATATTTAACACCAAAGAAAGAAACTCTCTTTGTTAAAAATATCCTTTTAGCATCGCTAAGCATTGTTCTGAGTTATAGATAATTTTTTTTTTTTTTTTTGTAAATTTTATTTCTTGCGTCTCCTTCATTCATAGTTCAGCGTGTGTACAATCATCTTCAGAAGATCTTTCCAGAATGTTTGATATATATTTTTTTTAACAGAATTTTTTTATTTCATTCATACATCTTTTATGTTGGCGGTAATTTAACTCATTTTTGCTTCCTATTATTCTTTTTTGTT
>CAHIKZ030005036.1:492500-515000 GCA_903632075.3 Acanthosepion pharaonis | reverse complement strand
TTTTAGTATAAAAATGTATATTTATACTTTTCTACTGTTTTGATTTTTGTCTGGTGGGTCACTATTTTCCATAGCTGAGATCCTAACAGGTGCTACCACCCCTAATCCGGGTGGATATGGGACCAGCAGTAATTAAGCTGTGTTTCCCCGCCCCTCAATCTGCCGATCAGAGGCCTTCCTGCTGGATGTAGTTTATCGTCATACCCAGGTTATTTCATTATTGAACATTATCATAAGTCAGCCTGTTCTAAATTTATTTTTAACTGCCACATGTTTTGAAGTTAGGATGATACATTCGTAATTACAAATGGAAATTATTTAACCTAATACAAAAAAAAACAATAGTTTTAATATATATATATATATATATATATATATATATATATATATATATATATATATATATGCCCCATCCTCATTTATATTACAACGATCAGTAGATTATTTCGAAAACAATTTAAAAGGTATGTACATAGACTTTATATTGTAAATAGGAACAATTTGTTTCGGCTTGAAATCGACAATCGAAATAAATCAAAAAATAACTTGTACATGTAAATATTTATAAGAAATATTGGTGTAAATTATGAAATTAAACAGATTATATTAGCCTAAATATTTTATCTACCCTGTTTGGAATAGAAAACATTTATGAAAAAATAGCGTGAAAAGTTTATTGTTGATACAGGAGGACAAACATGACAACTGTTTTCCCAGCTACACGCCTCTTATCTGGAACCACAAAACTTGATTACCTTTCACCGTTGGACTTGATTCGCTTTTATCGCAGGTAAAACGATTGTCCATCTTCAAAATCAGTGTATCTCAACCGGTCCACGCTGGCTCACTAATCCACTTCGAAAGGGAAATATGTGCACCCCAAGTTAACGGAAGAGTAATTTATGAATTTTATTTTTTCTTATTTTTATAACAATTATAAACTGATAATAAGCTAATGATCTCATAAAGTTAAAGACTAAATCTCATTCTTAAAATCTGAACTTTGAAACTTGGGAGCAACATATTATATATTCATTTTTAAGTAATAAAAATTCTTCAGAGACTTTACCGAAATATCTAATGTTTTTAAGTAAATATTAACGGAACTATTTTCTAGTTTCGTTACTAACTTGCAACATCACAAATATATACAATATTATTTTCCATATTCCCATATATTGCAAAATGCAATTTCAAAAACAGTACACATATGCACAAACAACGAATGAATTATTTATTCCACATGAAACAAAATCTTCTATTAGAATGTAAAGTGCATCCTAGAGTTTCACTTATTCTACAATTGCACCCTGAAATAAAAATAAAAAAAGATGAGAAACACTAGAATATAGCAACCGAGATGAGGACACTGATTCGAATATCTAACAAAGATATCTTTAATTTAATGGTTTAGTTTCAGGTTAATGGATAATCGTTATCTTTCTTTTACAAATAAATATTTTTATTTATTATATAACTGTTATCACGCTTTATTACTTATATTCAGCAAAATGAATTGTTAGTTTTCCATAGTACTTTACATCGTCGGGTACGAAACAGTTGATTGAAGACGGTCTGATCAAAAGTGTCGGGTCTCATTATATATATAGAAAACTAAAATACATATCAATTCGGTATTTAATTTCCTTCGAAGTAGCCGCCTTCTGAAGTTATTCACTTTATCCAGCGTCGCATCAGTTGATGGACGCATTCCTGTAAATCCTTCCAATTTGGAACTAGCAGCATGGCCCGGCGTTGCCCGTGCTTGATTCAAAAATCGTATGACTCACAGCAATCGCTATTACTTCACTTAAAATATTTTTGCCCTTCCTTGCTTTTAAAGGAGTGCCCTTAGCCGTGCTGATGTTGCTACATGCCTTACTTCTTGCCAATCTCACACTACGAATTTTTTCTAAGCTCTATACTAAACATTAAATTTGTTTCGAAAAAGGAACTAAACAAAATGAACACAAAACGATCAACTTTAAAAAAGGACTCGTAACTGGAAAAACCGAATGAAAAAAGAATGTTAACAACAAATATTTTTTCACACCCAGCCCAGTTCTGCGGAATCAGAATCAACGTTGAGTTTAAGCAAGCGAATGAGCCAATTGGAGTAAAGTGCCATGCAAATTTAAATTTTTCCCACTTGTGACGAATGCAGCTATCGATTTTTTTGCATGCTAGCATGCTAGTTAACATTCGTGTCAGTCAGCTGTTGGCTCTCACGCTGACCAAGAGAATCTTCCTGCCTATTCGTGGCAGCCAGCTATAGACTCTCAATCTGGCCAGTAGAAAATGGCCGCAAACTACATGAAAACTGCCGTAGAAGCATGAAAAAAAATGATTATTTTCACTATCGATGGGAGTTGGGAAATGCAACGTCGGTCTTGGTCTTCCCGCTAACTTGGAGCATGTGCATGTAAATTTTATAGATAGAGATAGCGAGAAGCTACCTCGTCGCATTCTCTTGAATTTCCTCAGCGTCTTGAAATCTTGTTCATTTCAAGTTGGTTTTAATTTTTTAGAAAGGGAAAAATGTTACAATGAGCGATATCTAGGTAATATATCTGTTATCGGAAATGGGGAACCTCCCTCTTAGCTAAAAACTGCTACAAAAGCCATTATCACTGATAAAACCTCTGTGGTGTGGTGAGACGATCATATTCGATACTTATTCCTTCCAAGCACCACTATAAACAAGTGAGCAAGAACGTTATAATTTAGTATTTCCGCGCGAAAGGGTTCATGGCCAATCGTTACCAAGTGGCGTCATTCTGTGGACTTTAGTCCCGTTATCGTAGCAATAATCCCGATACATTTTGAAGAAGCTTGAGAAACACTTTTCTAGATCAACGTTAAACTTGATTCGCTTTCACTACCTTAATTGGTTCGCTTGAGAGCCGAGTTTAAGTTCCAGTCAGATCCATTACATTCCTATACGTGCTAATATAGGTACCTTCATGAGATCGCTAAAAAAAGAGCATAGCATGATGAAAAAGACGCCAAACTTAAAGAAAACAAAATTTTATCGTCTAAATCCTTATGTTATTATTAAGAGGAAAGACCAAAGTCTTTTTTTAATTATTTTTTTTAAATTTTTCTTTCTTTTTAGAACATTCTAAATTTTGATTAAAAAAACCTTGTTTCTCTTTGTATCCCCAGAACTAGTAAAATAACATATACAATTTTTAGCAAGATTTTTGTTTTTGTATGACACACATTAATTTGAAAAATCATTCAAAAATAAAAATAATTGTCGGATGTTAATGAAACTTTCAGAAACTATTCACAGATGATCGAAATTATTATAAATATGATTTTTTTATTAAAGTCATGGCAGAAATATTTTTTTATATTTATTACCGCCCCCATAACTAATCTTATGAAAACGCTAGAAATTCGATCACGTCAGGTTTAGCGATTACAATAGTTAAAAGCACAAGGTGTTGAGGAATGCAAATCATGTTTTTTTTGTTTTTAATTGGATCCACCCTACCTGAAAATCAGCTCTGAATTGTAACATACAAAACTCAATAAAACAAATATGTTATTTAATTTCAAATGTTTTTATTTGCTCTTATTCTTTTTATGAATATAGACAATATTTTCTGAAAGCAAAATTTTTTTCGATGAAAAATGAATTTTTAATACAATTATTTGTTATTTCTTTAATTATAATAGATTTTTACATTTAAGGTGTTAAAATATTATAAAATTAGTTAAATGCTGCATCAGCTTTCGTAAGTGTCCCTATGTGATAAATCTTTTTTAGCATGCTGTAAATTGTATCATTTTGCCTAATCAGAAGATCCGCAGTAATTAAGAAATGTAATGTTGTGTTTATAATCGGGCTGTAATTATAAAGTACGGAAGACCAACCAGAATGCAATTAAGATGCGTTATTTGAGTTAATCTTTGTTCTCCGCTGTTAAGGCCTTTACTTTTGCGAAACACGTGTGGAGAAGTTAATTTGATTTTTCAATTTCAACTGAGAATGGTACCTATAAGTATCAGTATCATCTCATGAAATTTATATGATCTTATTTTTATATTAATCTCAGTTATGACATTTTTCCATGAGTGAAATATCAAAATTAATAATAAAATGAATGGAAATACAAATAACAATAAAATGTAATAAATTTATATAAAATTATAGTATTTTATGTACACTTCTGATAAAATTTCATAAGAAAGGTACCTATAAATTAATTAGATACATTTCTTATGAGATATGAAATTTAATCTCACTCTTAACAGTCTTATTTTAATTTCTTTATAATATATTTTCCATAAAGCATCGTAAACGTGAAAGCTAAGTACAAAAAAACAAAAAAAATATTAGAGCGCTGAAAGTTTTCCTTAAAAATAACGAGGTAAATAATTTGTTCACTTAAATCTAAATAACTTCACTTTTCGCCTTGCGTACAACAAATTATGATCACGTAATCCGTCAATACGTCATTCAACACCTGCCATTGACGCGAAAGGTTATGACCAGTTTAGTTTTATTTTCAAATTACATCTTTTCGGCGCAGAAGCTAAGTCAAACTTGGTTCAAAATATTTTAAATAAACATTATAATTTCTGATTTTCTTAAAATAAGTCCTGAAAAAATGATAATTGATTTTTAAAAGAATTTAAAGGCGAGATTATCATATTTTTTATAAAATGGAAAAAATGGATGCCATGATCGATTATCTGTCAATTTTGCTGACACAAAAAAAAAAAAACAAGATTTTTAACGAAAATTTCGGACGTGCTCGGAACGATTAAAAAATGTAAAAAAATACCCCCAAAATATTTTGATCTTTACTCTTAATAATAACATGACAACTTAGACGATAAAATTTTGTTTTCATCAAGTCTGGCGTTTTTTCATCATGCTATGCTCTTTTTTTTTAGCGATTTCATAGAGGTACCTATGCTAATACATTTGAGAAAGGTATGAATTCTCCTAATCTCCTAATTTATCACGCATGGCACAGAACTGACTGACTGACACAGTAAGTAGAACGACCCTCATTTTTCCAGATTTACGTTCAAAATTATTCAAATACTCGCAGCAGATAAAAGGAGAATTTTTGTTTACTCGGAGTTTTTTTTTTTTTTTTTTTTTTTTTTCTGCCGCTCACTGATATGTGCCATTTTTTTCAGTTTTTCTGCTATATTCATGCCAACTGTTTCTTTTTCTTACCTGTAAAGAAGTCGTAATAATTTACATTCTAAAACCTTTAGACGAATATCACGTCAAATTTTAACATTTACTACGAATCAACTGCTCAATTAATTATTGTAATTTAATAAGTTTTCATCGTCAACTAATCAAATTTTAATAATCTTTACATCTGCAATTCAGAGTCATTTCATCTCTAGTCTGGTTGCCCTTTTCCGAGAATGGCCATCTGCTCAAGCCCATTTGTGTTTCTTCAACATACACAGTTAAACTTTAGTTTATACTGCAAATATGTTGAGTGGACTTTAGTTTATTTATGTGTCCCGACAGAATTACATACGATTTTGAATTCCGGGTTGTCATTCTATATTGATTACGACCAACAGTTAGAGTCTAGTTCTGAGGAGAAGAAATGGATTATTTATACATTACTCATGGGTATTTGTGAGAAATTGAATGCAAATATCTCGACCAGAATTCGAACTCGCCTCGTTGAATTCTCGCAATGAGCCTATATTATTATTTTTATTTAATAAAGTACGAACTATTTTTCCTTTACAAATTTCCTGGGAAAATAAAATGGTTCGCGCAACACAAGCACCCAAACGAACGAAGTGAACAGGGCTGGAGAGAGAGTGAAAGATATGAAGGTTGGCTATGGTATCATCTTCCATTATATTAATGTCTTTGCATGAATCTAGCATAGTGCTCAATGAAGCGACATTTTCATGTCTTGATTTCGGGAAATTTTTTGTATTTCTTTAAAAGAATTATTTTCGATCTACCAGTCAATGGATTTTCATTTTCTTTGAAACTGCTCAATTCACACATTTTAAGCTGAAACACTTTTCAAACTGAAACTTTTCAAGCTGAAACTGCTAAATCCACACTTTTCATCCTTGACAAATTTTAAAATCGCTTACACGGCTTCGTGGGTAATGAATTATTTACTATCCTACAACCAATATCCCACAGATGAAACGTTATTACGATGCACTATGCCATCTATTAGGTTGGTGCAAAAATAATGACATAATAATGTCGTTTTGTGACGTATTTTTTAACGTCAAAAAACGACATTATTACGTCATTATTTTTGCACCAACCTAATACATAGATCCTCATTTTCTTCGAATTTCATCGATAAGAGGAAAGTTACGCTCAGAACTGTTACATTGTCAGACAAGGTCGCGAATGGATGCTTCCCCATCACTAGAATCTTAGTCTCTTCAGATTTTGAATCAACCATTATCTCTCCGATATATTCTCTTAATATGCACTTTTTACTTCTGCCTTTCATACATTTCCAAACTCCTTCAATAATCTTCTACCTTTAGTGGCTCTTGGGTCATCTATTCAGTGAATAAGTGTATTACAAATAGTATCGTGTTCCTTCACGGCTCTTCGCAACTTTGTCTTTATTCTGTCCCTCTTACTCCATGTTTAGTCAACCATTTGCATAAACAGGTTTCTCAGTTTTCTTGTATACCCTCTGAGTGTCAAATTTTTCAAGCCTTCCTTCCTCACTGTGCTTGCCAGCAATTCCAACTGTCTATTTCTGATTTTAAGTATATTTCTCATCATTTGTTTTCCTTTTTCCTTAAAACTTGAACGGATGGGGGAAAAGGCATATTTGAAAAAGCCTTCTGTATATCCTTTCTTCCTACGAACATTTTGTTTATCCACGGTTTCTCATTATATAAATATTTATGCGTTCAATGAAATGCATTTCAACGGCTTGCTATTTTTCTTTAAAATTATTCATATTCTCTCACCCTCTGCTGATCTATCAAATTATGATTCCTTTTACAAGGATTGCAATTTTGGATTGAATCCTGTTAAATCTTTCTTTTTCTTCGTTAAGATTTGGGACTGCCTTACAAGTAGTTCTAAAAATGTATTTCCTTTTGTTTCCAACTTTTTGCATCGTCCCTACGAATAGATTCTTTCCATTCTTTTGCTTTTGATCGATTTCAGACTTCTTTTCTCCTTCATTTAGCGAGGAATCTAGTCAGAAAGAGATAAAATATGAAAAAATAAAAGCGATAGAAAAAACGAGCGAGAACAGGGAAAAATGAGACGATACAGAATTTTATCGTGAGAGTCAAACTAAAAAAAATACAAAAAAGAAAGACTTTGGAAATAAAGACAAAAATAACTTAAGAATTTAAGTATTTGAAAGGCTGACGAGGAAGAAATAACTGATTGAAGAAAGCAACGAATAAAAGACTGAAGAAAAGAGAAATAAAAAAGATCAAAAAAATATATTAAAAAAAAGAGAGTTAGGAAGAAAAATAACGGAAGATTAAGGAGAAAAAGATAAAGCAATTGTAAGAAAGAAAGAAAGAAAGAAAGAAAGAAAGAAAGAAAGAAAGAAAGAAAGAAAGCAAGTTAAATAGAGCAGGAGGGAATGAAAAGATGAAATTAATAAGATTAATAAGAGTAAACGAAACATATTAAAATGAAGCAATAATGGATGGAAGCTAAAAAGAAAGAAAGAAACAAACAAACAAACATGCAAAGGAACAAATGAAAAGCAAAAAGAAAAGAAAAATAATCAATCAAACAAATGAATAAAGGAAGTAAATAAGAAAACATGAACAATGAGAAAAAGGAATATTTTTACAAATTTTTTAATGATACACGTATTCCTTCAGGACTTCAGTTTTCTCAGATATTTTCTCTTTCATATCCCTTACACACACACACACACACACACACACACACATATATATATATATATATATAATAGGTTGTCACATGAAATGATGTACTTTATAGAAAATGAATAAAACACTTCTGAAATGTTAACGAATCTATTTAGTTGAAATTGGCACCATGTTTATGAATGAGTGTTCTCCAACACACCTGTAAATTTTTGATCACATCTTTTAAAATTCTCATCCTTTTTTTTATGATAAACAGCTCAAATGCTTCGATTACCTCTTACGTATTGGGGAATGTTGTATTACATATGAAAAGCTCAAAATGCTTAAATAGTTGTTAATCAGTAGGAGAGATATTAGATGAATATGTAGGATGAAGCAAGATTTCAGATTTCAGGCTATGCAACAAAATTAGACTCTCCCTCTTCACAAGTCTAGCATGTTCTTTTTTCAATTTTTCGTGCGTACACTCAATTTCTCCACAACACGAGGTCACTGTTATTGTTTTCCCTTGAGGAAAGAATAAATAATGAATAACCCTCATAATCATGTTTTATTGTGCAGTGGAAGTTTTTGTTATTGTTTTAGTCATTCACTTGCACCTAACCACTGACTTATTCCTCTACTGTTGTCAAAGCGTATCCATTTCTTATCGCATGTAATGATTCGATGCAAAAATGGTCCTTTTTGGTTTGTACTCATACAGTAAGATTACTCGACATTGTTTTATTGAAATCATTTTCATCGTGCTAATGAGGAACAATATATTGAAAAAAATATCTGAAAAGAAAAAGAGTCAGGAATAAGTAAATATATTTTTTAAAATACTAAGGATGTTACTTTGTTAGACGATCAACAGCCAACCAAAAAATGCGTGATTTCATGTGTGACAGCCTAATATATACACACATAACCACAAATATTTGCCTCTTAAACAATTACGAGTAGTAAGTTCGATCCTCACTGGAAGCCCCATACTTTTGAAGAGATATTACCTGCGATTCAGCAATTTTAATCACAGATATAGATCTCAATATAGGTCATATATATATTACATTAACACTCAGCAGCCATTCCTATATGTATTTTACATTAGACCCCTAAATACAAAACTCAAAACCCACTCAAGGTAAACGGCTACTGAAAGAGAGTGCTGAAAAGGAGGCAGAAGGAAGTAGTGAGAAGTGCATATTATGAGGATATGTACGATATATATCAGCTGACTCTAGACTTGAAGAGTTTAGAAGTATTGTGGTTGAGGAATCATCCTCTTGAGAGTATGTTCCTCAAATATATTTTAGCGTGTTACACAGTATATTCAAGCCTGTTTCACAAAGTATCAGTTCTATTTATACTTAATATATAAAGGCTGAAGTATCTTCAAATGGTAAACCGAATGCTCAAAAAATATCTGGAAAAATACGTGGCACAAAACAGAGTACTTATTAGTTGTTCGACAATCACCGAACCAGAAGTATTGACGAGAAAATTTACATAATGCCCATTATAGTATTTTTCTGGTATATGCAGATAAATTTTGTCGTCTACAACCTCTGGTCAGTTCTACCAATATTGAGAATTGTATTGATGTTTAAAACGATAACTCACCGAACAAATCTGATGAAGTGTGGGAGCAGAACATCTTCTCAAATGCATGGAACATGAAAACAATACGTGGATCAATAGAAAATAATGCAGCTGCAGATTTTTTAAAGATTTGCCAGTCAAATCTAGTGCTACACTCATAATCACCAATTTTAAATGTCACTTTTTAAAGCCATAATAAGATTTTGATCACCATCTGCCGATTTATCTCTATATATTGTTTAGTGATATCAGTGGCAGCCGATATTTTGTTAATGAAAACCATCTGAAAGATGTCACAGAAATTCTTTTGACAGTGATTGTTTTGACGATTGTCAGTTAACTGAGTGAACCTCAAAAGTATCATATCAAACGACACTGACAAAGAAGATCCGTTGAGTCGAACGGGCAACATTTGTACTCTATAAGTCTGTGGTAACTTTCAGCTGAAAACAGACAACCACTCGTCGCGACGCGAAAAGGAAGGTCAACGCTCGTGCTTCGATTAGACCGTTTGACCCCTCACCTCTCGCTCGTCTACAGCAGGAGGTTACAACTGTATAAAATTTGACGACTGCTTCAATCGTCTCATGGTTTTATTTCGTGGGATCAAAGAGTTATTTTTTTAAGCCACACGAAGAAGCTGCACCCTAAGAATGAACTTAGCATCGGGTCTGAACTGTAACTTTAGTGAATATATTTTAAGTTGAGCAGTGGTTAATATCTGACCGAATGAATAAATTTCAAATTTCGTTTCATTAAGAAATTCCTAAATCCCTCTTTTCTCATCTACACCCCAGCTATGGATTAAATCGCAGGTTTGGTCGTCAAACAATATAATAGGTCCGATTTTATAATAAACGGATTTAATATATTTAAGTAGTGTTTAATATATTTAAGTAGTGTTTAATATATTTAAGTAGTGTTTAAATCAGTCAAAAAAAAAAAAAAGAAACCTGAATATCTATAAATTTTCTTCTCCCGCGTTACAAGATTATTTAGATTTTTACGATGAAACTCTAAAGATTTGGATGATAAGAAATCTTCGAAGACATTTTCTGCATCTTCACTGCAACGGAATGTCTTATGGCTCAAATACTGTCAAGTGACTTGAAAAAATGCTAGTCAGTAGGCGAGAGATCAGTTGAATATTGTTGATCTGAAAAAGTCCCTTATTCCTATTAGGTGGGCTTCTGCAGTGTCAACCTGACAACATGTGGCTGAACACTATCATGGAGCAGAATTGGACATCGTCGTTTAACAGAGGCCGATTGATTTTTGCCTAACTGAATGTGTATTTTCACTTTGGCGGTGATAATCTGGTTAGATTCTACAAGTCTGTCACTTCTCATCACAACTCAATATTGAATAAAGAAAAGGACCATTCGAATTTCGTAGAAGCAGCATCAAACACAATTCAAAACATCGAACTGTTCGACTTTCATTGAGTTTATGTGTAACCAATTTATTGAGTTTCTTCAACTTTGCCATTTTCTTGAGATGGCCTGATATAGCTGATATTATCTGAGAAATCTTTGACACATTGACGTAGATTTTTTGGAACAGTGGATCCAGGTATTGATTGTCAATTGCCGATGAATATCCTTGACCACACTACCACACTGATCTTCAAGACACGTATGTATATTGCGGAACTTCAGAAACCGACCCTGTATTGTCCGATCTAAATTGGATCCTTCACCCCATGATCAGTTAATGCTGGTAGAAGTTTGAGAAGCATTATGGAATTATGAGTTTGAACTCGTGCAAAAAAAAGTCTTATTTATTCATGTTTAATCTTAAGGGTATGTAAGGCTTTAAGATTTTTTAATCGGAATTACTCGAATCAAGATATGAAAGCTACTAATATACAACGGGTTACTGGGTGTGAAAGAATTAGAAAGCGGAAACATTACTAAGGAGGGAGGGCAACAGAAGACTAAGAAGGAAGTTAACTAAAAAACATAGAACCGGAAGTGAGTTCTACAAACGAAAAATGCGAATTAAGAAAATGAACTTACGGTTACATCTAACAAATTCAACTGTAAATTGAAGAGACCTTGTCAATCTAGAACCAAGATTAAATTCATACAGTCTAGGTACCATAGCGAGGAGCTCTTTCGAACAATTATCGAGAAAATATTTATAGAAAAGGCACGGGGAAGGAACTTTACAGCGGTGGGAAAACAACTGAATGTGAGACGCCATGTCAGTACCAATAAAATTGTGGATTATTCTTTGGATTGTATCAAGAATCTTTGAATATATAGCGGGAACACCGGGCCATATGTGGCAGCAATGTTAAGCATAGACGAATGGTAGACTCACAGATATGCCGGATATATTCTGGAGAGAAAAATTGTCTCGCACGACACAGTAAATGCAACTGACCTTACATTGAATTCAATATAGTGTTTCCACTTCATGATAGCAGAAAATGTTAACCCAAGCAGGTGAAGGGGTCACCCTCCTGGAGGCCAGCATCAGTCACGCTGATGGAAAACAGAAATAGAAATTTAACAAAGAAGAGATTTTAATCATTAAGAATGTGTAATATAATTTGTGTAATTATTATAACAATAATAGAACAAAATGAAAATTTTATCCAAAAATCTGTCAATTTTTTTTCCGAACAAACTAATATAAAGACAAATTTTATCTTGAATTCAAAACCGTAAAGGAGATGACATAAATACCTGCCAATATATATATATATATATATATATATATATATATATATATATCATAATCAATCATGGTAACACAGATTTTATATACGATTTAAAAAAAGAAAGCTGTAGAGAGTCATAATAACCGTTGAGCAATTAAAAAATAGAAAACATTAAGAAAACAGATATTATAAGGAATTTTTCGATGTTGCACTAGAAATCAAGCATTAAACCTTATATGCTTCAGTCCAAATTTCTAAATCTTGAATTGCTAACAAAATTCCTACATTCTTTCTGCATCAATACATACGGGATTTAAGAAACAGTTGTGATAATGCAATGGACATACACAGGAGAGAAAAATATTTTTAAACTCGTTAATTCGTTATGCGCATTCACGTTAGGGCTATCATGGGTGACTTGGTAACAACGCCACGCAGCTGGGGAACGGCATCAGGCGAGAGAAAAAAAAAGTACTGGTTTTTATGGTCAGTAAATTTGCCGATACGACGTGTTGCTTAAATCGTGATCAATTCTACAGATTGACCCGGAGACCATGGAGTCTTCCGAATCAACGCTTTTCAACGGTCACTTCTACTAGTCGAATATTTATTCCAGTCACACACCAGAATTTTAGAATTAATGATATTCCAGGGCAAGTTTTTTTCTTCTTTTTTTTTCCGCAACGCATATAATGAATGATTGAATCTTTTAATATCCATTGGTATTCTACATTTGTCATGAATGATTTTTTTTTCTTTTCTAGTAAAATTTTTCCGCAACTGATTATAAGTCACTTCTCTTTTCCATGCCAAAAAATTAATTAGTCAAAGATACAATCATACATCATAAATTGTTTGTTCTGGCACATAACATACTAAGTATCGGTATGTATTGGTATGCATTCATACATGTATATATATATTTATTAATTTAAATGTTATTATGCTGAATACTCCTATTTAAGATAGACGTCTCATTTTTATTTTAAACAGTGTGTATCTCGTCTATGGGCTTGCATATTCGTGAAATCATAAAGAAATGTACTTTCCAGCAAGAATCAAAGCTGTTTCATCCCTTCGTCAGAGAAACCAACGTTTTAACAGGTGTGTTTTACCAGTCAGCCACTGAGAATTAAGACTCTTTATTCCCTTTAAGAAATGCACAGTTTCTCGCTCAGATATTTTTTCTCAAAATCCCATATTTTCTCAGGTTTGTATCCTCAATTTCTAAAGAATTAACGGATTTATATTTAATCCGATATATTTTTTTATTATGATAATCGTTAATTATTTGCAGAAGAAGACTATCTCTTCACTTAGCTTTTCTTGTGTTTTCATTCAGAATTTTCTTTTTTCTATCATTTATCCCTGAGCTAACGCTCTGCTAATATATCCATAAGTGATTCTTAAAACCAGCTCACTTTTACAAACTTGCCTGACCCTGTGTACAATCATGTGACGTTTGAGTCGCGCAACAAAGCTTGTCACAAAACACGCACAAGTAACCCGCAGATATTTCTGGTAGGATTGCATGAACATGAGTATGTACCTGACCTCTCTGCTGTGATCTCATGTTACTGGCTAAACCAACCACCGACAGGGTGATTTTTTCCACAAATATTACATGTGTGTTGGTGTTCAAATAGCTCTGGAACGGCCTCTATTATTCCCTTCGAAATGGCACGCGTTTTGTTGGAATGCTCACTTCCCAGCGTTTCCAAATCAAACTTCTCCAGCCACATCTATCAATGGCAACAGTTTCCCAGTCTTCAACCCGTCCAGGGTAAGACGATAAACTGTATCCGACAGCAGGGCCTCTGATCAGGAGGTTTTGAGGAGCTTCGAACCACCTCTTAATTGCTGGTGTTCCCAGGTCCACTAACCGGAGTGGTAGCACCTGTTAGGGTCGCAGCTATAGGCAAATAGTTAACCACCATACTGGCGTCAAAACATGTAAAAATAGCAAAGCATTTTTGTAAAAAAATTATTACCAGCAATACATTTTTCAAGAAAAATTTATTACCAGCAATACATTATTACCAGGAACACTTTTTGGGAAAAAATATTACCAACAATATATTTTTGGAAAAAATATGACCAAAAATAATTTTTGAAAAAATATATTACCAGAAATAAAAATCGTGTCGGTATTAAATAATCCATTGAGGTTGATATGCTGTAAAACAAACCAAACCAAACCAAACCAGTCATCAACATTAATGCCAATAGTGGTAGGTTGCCTTTAATTACATCTTTGAAACGTTTTTTTTTCTTTTTGGGGGCGGGGCTTATGAGCTGGTCACTTACTTTGTACAAGCTTACCATAGAAAAGTCTTTTGAACAATCTGTTATCATCCACACGTATCAAATGACCTATCCAGCGCGTTTGATTACGGAGAAACAGTTTTTCTCTATTGGTTATTTTTGCGCGCTAAGGATTTTTGTGCCTGGTGTACAAGACGACAAATTGTTGTCCAAGATTCGTTTCAGGCACTGCTAGGGAAACGCTCTAAGACCTCAATGGGAATTCGATAGGTGGCCTACGTTTCAGAGGAATATAAAAGAGTGGTTCGGACAAATCTTAGTAGATACCGATCTTTATGCCCAAAGAGATTACTCATTTTACGCACACACACACACAAACACACAACACACAAACACACACACACACACACATATATATATATATATATATATATATATATATATATATATATATATATAAAATCCAAAATTACCTCATATGGGGAATAGCCTATTTCGACAGACGAAAATATCGGTCGTCTGGCTTATCAACACCTGTTTGTCTATACAGTTTATATATATATATATATATATATATATATATATATATATATATATATATGATGGACCCTCCCGTCGAGTTCGACGTATATGGTTCCGACGACCACGAACTAATTATCTGCATGCCTATGACGGACATGACTTTTGAGGGCGGCTCGAGAATTGCACAAAACATCACAAACAGTACAGGAGAATGTATTGTATCCAAGAGCAACAGGAACAGTCTTAGATGTCTTATTTTGTTTTCTCGTTTTATGTAGTCGACTGATACTTACTTCTCAATGCAGCTATATCAATGTTGTACTTCTTTAGCTCCAATGCGACCAGAGCTGTCTTTCTTGGAGTTGTTGTCCTGAAGAGTTAGTATATTCCAAGTGCCAAGATGAAGTTAATGTTGTTTCGTAGCATTTTTTGCAGTAGCTGGATATGTGTGGAATTAATTAGATGTAGTTGTCAGAAAACCAACACAAGTGGTGAAGGCTTGTGTCGAACCATCCACACTTTTTGGAACTGTCGATAAAAAAGTAACGGTGCAAAAGACTTGCCACGGAAACTCCGAACGTCAGTGTTATTATGTATATATATATACATACTTATCAGTCACCTTCGGAAAGAAGGCAATCCGAGGTAAGATCGGGGTGTCTATTTCAAAGCGAATGATGGCATTTATGTACGCCCATCGTCTGGTCAGTCACAGCGAAAGATAGCTGTTGGCGCTATAATATGTCGTTAGGTGTCTAGAGAATTTTGTTTTATTTTATTTTATTTATTTATTTTCCTAAAGGGCTGTTTCGTACATAAACACGTCGCACTGAACTACAATTTGTTTTGTTTTTTTGACGACTTCATAAAGGGTTTTTCTATCTTATGATTGGGTTAAGCTTTTAAACCTTTTATTAGACTATGAAATTTTTTTTATGCTAATTATTTAATGCGAAAATTTTTAGGTGTCGTCAAAAAACCGTTAACTCATGTCTATGGTTTAATAAATGGCCATTATTTAGAAACTTAATAATATGTACATTTTCATGTAGGCATAAAGGGCATGGGTCATCCCAGTTTTTACAAGTTCTTGTTCTATTTATTATTTTCCATTTTACTTTAGTTGTTTTATTCATTTCTTTTAAATGACAAAAATATTTGGATAGAGATGTCTGATTTCTATTTCTAATATTATTGAAGGAGCTTTTGTGTTGTCTCCAGCTAATTTTAAATTCATTCTTCGTTAAACCAATGTATATCCTATCATTGTTAGGACTCTAAATGGATGAGATAGTGCATTGGTATACCACAGATTTTGTGCGGCATTTATTTTCCGTTCGAAATGGCGCACAAAACCCGTTGAAAATTGTATATGAAAAATGTTGGCACAAATATAAAATTCCTTTTAAAATCTAACATTTATTCTAGAAGTGAGTTTATAAATCTATTAATAAGTTGAAGACTTATACAACTTGATTTTCTAAAAGTAATGCTTACCTTTTACATAAAAAATGAAGATAACCTTTTATTCACACAAGGTAACGTGTGAGTTTAAAGGACACATTTGAAACACTGTATTTCTACCCCTGTCCGAAAAACGCGTGAAAAAAATATAAATAAAATCTAAAGAAACAGAGATAACCAGCAGTGCAATAATCAAGAATTTGCTATTTATGTTTAAAAATACATTTTTTAACCAATAGTTAAGGAATGTTTTATTCTATACACTTTCCTTAGAGTTATTATGATGAAAATGGTTCAAGGTATTAAGTCGCTATCATAACAAAAAATATGGTGTAAATGTAATTTGCGTTGAATTAATTAATTTGAAAAGAAAAACATTTATTCTAAGAGTAAGTTATAAAAAATTACAGCATAACGTCTTATTTTAGATGAATGAAATAGTTTCGTCTTTACTGGTGGTGAAACAAAATATGCAGGGAAAATAAGACAAAGATTTGTTTTTAAAAGCTTAAAATAACTCCGTTTAATTACTTATTTTAAATTGTGCCTTCTATTGTATACAAGACCTGTAAATAAAAGCAGTAAAAAAGAGACTCACATAAACAAAAAACAAACAGCAGTACCGATGGATTACAAAACACTGCTTTTAAGATGCAATATCTAGCTGAACAAAAAACATGAAATTTATTAATTCATAATGCTCTTCCGATACTGAATAATAGTCAGTCAAAGGGTGATATCACAATTATTTCTTTTTTTATTATATCTATACTAAAAGTAATCTTACTGTTGATTAGTGGAAAATTTTTAAAAAATGCTCCAACTCAAAAATGGCTTAAACATTTTTTTTTCATCTTTCAAATATGTCTAATAAAAGAAAATCTTGTGACGAATAGCAACGAGATTAATTTTTAAAATAAAGTGTAGATTTTTAAAAATAAAGTGTAGATATTTTTTTGTCCATTCTGGAAGAAAATAACATGTTTTATTAAATTGTGCAAACATGAATTCTCAAAAATGTATTATTTTTTTGACTTTATTGAATTATTTTTGGTAAGATGCGGGCCGAATTTTCCATATGTTCACATTTGATATTGCATAATTTATTTACCGAAATAATACCTTCAAGGATTTTTCTTTATAAAACTGTAAAAAAAAATGGACGAACACCTTCTAATTAAAAAGTATACATGAGATATAGAAAAGTGAAGGGAAACATACCCACCAAAATATTTTCTCAAAATATTTTAATAATAATAATAATGTTTTATTTATAATAATCTGAAAATGGATGGCAATGGAAAGCTGCTCGAATTGAAGACGCCGGCAGGCGTGTTCGAATTCCAAATGAGCTCATTACGTGTTAATACCCTAGGTATAGGTATGGATACATTACCCACCACCAGCAAGACAGGTTGGGTGGCAAGAGTGTGGATATTATGTATTTAAATCCAGCCTGGAGAGGCTATTTGACCGAGGAAACATTATTGCTATTGAAGTACAAGTGATGCTCCCAGGGCCATTGAGTTTTACGGGTTTAAAATATAAAAAAAATTATAATAAAAACCTATTTTGTAAAATATTCATTAATTATTGAATAAATACTGAAAATTTTGTTCGAATCGGATAATTCCTTGATTTATTGATAAATATTTAAATCAATGTGAAGTGATTTTTGCATTTCGGAAAGAAAGAATCAATGTAAGAAATGAATAGCAAAATATACTTATTTTTGAAAATTTAATTTTCAAAACTTAATGTGCACATCTCTATTTACCATCACATGAAATAATAATAAAAATTCATTGCGTCTTAACAATCCGGCTTGTCTTGTTCTAATGAAGTAAGTTGCAATGGCTTTCCAGCTCTTTTTACATCGGGGATATTAAGGTTACTCCGATCCTTTTCTCAGAGGTGAATTTGTTTTTGAAGTTACCTTCTTCTAATCTTTGTCTTAAGAGACAGGAACTACAAGGCAGCAGGCAGTTTTGAATTCGGAGTTTCCCTCTCCTAGAGTGATTGCCACCCAAAGTTATAAGAACTTGTCTGTGCCACTATTTTACCCATAGCTAGAAGGAGAAGAGATAGCTTCGTACCTTTTCCAACGATATTAGCAGATAAGTAAATGTAATTTCTCAATCCGCTAACCCTTCTTATATCGAGGCATCCATTGCACCATTCTGCCGTGAATATCACCATGAACCACTATTGTGAGATCAGGGGGTGTGGTCCCCACAATGGTGCAAAATACGCTAACTGAATAAAATCATAACGATAATGTAAGATGGGTGACACACAGATAAGATTTAGTCTAAGGCGAATTTATAAAAGAAGAGAAATTAATCTGCAAATAGTCAAAAGAATACTTCCTATATTTTAAGAAAAGTTTTTTATTTTTGATTTAGTCTTGTTTCATTTGCCAACTAATGGAAAAAAATGTAATTTTCTGAAAACGGCGACTCCGACTTGAAACCTTAAATGCCATTTCTCGAATGAGCTGAGGAATCCATTTGTCTTGAAAAAAAAAATATTTCATTTCCAAATGTCGTCTAAACAAAAGGAAAGGAAAGGAAGTAGAAATTTAAATATCAAAACATGTTTGATTGTAAAGAAATAAAAAAGAAGAGGAAATTAAAAGAAATATAAATTGCAGTTTGGTAAACTGGACTGACCTTTCTACTGCATGAAGGAATTTATTGCAAAAAATCTCTTGAATAGTTCGAAGCAATATTATTGCATATGTTTCTATTTTAATCATTGTTAATCATGAATTGTGAGATAGAGGATACCGCCTAACAATAATGTTAAATGTAATTAGTTGGATTTTCGTCCAGGTTGGAATGCACGAAATAGATTAGCTTTTATTAAAATGCCTGTCTTAGATAAATCGATACCAATATTCCAAGTTCTTTGATAGCTGTTTCTGTTCTTAAAAAAATAAGATAGCAAAAAAAAAAAAAAATTGTTTCTGAAAAGCTTCCTCATATGGCCAGATTTTCAGCACTCTTTCCCATAAGCATACATGTTATGCTTTTATGTGCCGTGTCCTTTCTGAAGATGGACGATGCTAGCTCTTCATAACTTCCTATGCTTGGAGCTTTTATCAAGTTTTTTTTTTGTCTTTTTCTATACATATTTCCACGTTTTGTTGTCGATTTACATAGAGCTTATTGGGTAAATTTATCGTTGTCTAGATCTGTCAAACTCCGATTCAACATGTCCTGTGAGTTTCAAATTCTCCGAACTTTTTCCTCATTATGTGTCCCAAACATTTTTGCTGTCTCTTTCTTATTCTAAGGGTCGTTTTTTTCCAGTTTCCGTAAAACTTCCTTATTGCTCACATATTCCGTCTATGATATTCTCAGCATTCTTCTATAGAATATATTAAGATGGCAGAAGATAACGATTGTTATTGCATTTAAATTTTTGAAAATTAAAGTTGAATGGAAAATAAGAAAACAGTTGCACAATGTTAGAGTTGAACTTATGATTGCATCTACCTGTAATGACAGAAGTACGCAGGTGTAGGCTTTAAGAAAGCTTTATTCAACTGCGAATATAAGGTTCGCGTATAGTGTCGTTTTATAGTGCCAGTAAACAGAAATAGCTATCTCAAAGAGGAGAGTAACAAAACAAGAGGAGACCACTCTTGATTAGTCATAACAGTACCCATTTCAACCACAAAATAATAAAAACTTGCCGCTAATTTAGTCAGTCAGTTATCTGCCATGCGTGATACACGCTTAGGCGATCATGTATCTTTTGAGATATGACTGACAAGGCAGATTTTTTCCCGCAGTAGGTTGCCATTTCTTTCTGCGGTAGACCAGTTGCCGTCTAAGGCTATAGAACCTTGTCTGTCCTGTTATTTACCCATAGCTGGGGGGAGAAAAAGAAGATTCATACCCTTTCCCAAGGGCATTAGCACGTAAGTGAATGTAATGGATTCGACTGAAGTCCGAAATTGGTTCTCCGATTCCTCAATCCGAGCCGCTATCCATTAATTCCCCGTGCCTACTGCGGTTAAATTCATAAAGAGAAAATACCAAAGCTTCTTAAAAGAAGGCTTCAGATCGGTCACGCCTAAAAGATATAAAAATTTGCAAGTAAATAAATGAATAAATATTTGCAAAATATAAACTGTAAGAAGGCCACGCTTAAAAAAGCACAAATAAAGTACCCAATGCTGGACATCCAATAAAGATGTGGTGGCCCAACAGAGCTACAGAAGAAATATGGTAATATCGTACTGTACCTTTCCGACCGAAGATCCGAAAAAATATCAAGCCAGGCAGAACGCGTGGTAATTGTTTCAAACTGTGTCAAAAAGAAACACTATAAAGATAGACACGTATCACGATCATCCTGAATTGTTGAATTCAAGGACGGAAATTATGTCAAAATGTAGACACATAAGACAATACCATAGAAGTCTATATAAACCCGGATAAAGGTAATTAATACAATTTCTTTTTTTTCCTCCCTTTACCCTCCTGCCCACTTCCAGTATAAATAAGATCGTTGGTGTACGTCAAAAAAACAATTTTCCCTGCAGCGAAAAACGAGGTTGTTTCACTGAAACTGCCCCAAGAAAGGAAGTATCTTTCGGAAAGTGCCACGTTCATGTATATCATTACAAACCTAAAATTAAATTGCATTAATGACAAAAATTATGTTAATAATTTAAATTACGTTTATTATTATGTTTTTTGACCTACAGTGACTGTTATTGATTAAGATTTCAATGTTAAGATAAAACAGTATTTAATTATAACCGCAAATAAATGCTTAACAAGAACAAAGAAGTAAAAATAAACTAAAGCTTATTAACAATTTCAGTGAATACCTTGTTAGTAGCGAGGTTCGGCTTAACGTCCGGTAAATTCTAAATCAAAACGCAGATCATCGACGCACAATAATTCACACTAATTCGACTGGATAGTTACATTCAATAGTCACTCAATAATCAAGTCAATAATCACTGCAGTCAGTAGCCTGACACCGTTATTTATACACCTGGCGGAAAACATGTATTCATAAGTGCAGAGTGTCACGCTCGAACCTCTGTTTCGGTAGTTACTCATTTTCATCCTGTATAACAATATGTCTATAACCTCTTCTACGGTTCCATATATTCAACATATTATTCTTTACGATTGGTGCACTAACAGTACTGGAGAAAACGATGGGATACTTTAGAAACAGCAACCTTGATGTCATTGTCCAAGGGAACTACATCCCTACTGCCTCAATTCTACTATTCCTCTGTGAGGAAACTGTCGAGCTTTTACGGTTATGCAAGAGGATTGATATTGAATCGCAGCTTAGCAGTTTTTGCCCTTTTTTTTTCATGTTTCTTAATAACTTGTTTAGATTTTTGAAGGCATAAAGAGGTTTCGAGATTTGCTGATTACTCCCACGGCAATTCTTAGCGAGTCATCCCATTCATTTGATGCGCAATTGTATAATGTGGGTGTATTCATACCTAAAGATATCTCTATCGATATATTATTTACATTATTCGTACTATTGTCCTCATCTTTGTCGCCGTATTTATTACAACGTTTCGGCCGTTGTACGCTCCGGCCTTCTTCAGGTGGTTGGAATGTCGAGTAGACTGTTCTAGTTCCATGTTTAATTGATGTCAGTTATCAGTTATCTCCTATTAATTTGGAAATTTAAGTTCCCCATTCCCCTTAACCGGGTATTGAACTCACACTCTTTGGGTCCTGTCACTGGATCTAACCAACGCCTTTATCCACTGTGCCATGTGTCCTTGGGTATATATATATATATATATATATATATATATATATATATATATATATATGTGTGTGTGTGTGTGTGTGTGTGTGTGTGTGTGTGTGTGACAAGACAGATTGGTATCAAATGACAATTGCAAAAAATCTTACATTTTGCCGACGCGTTTCGTCTTCCGACTTTTTCAAGCCAAAAATGAAATCGAAATGTTTCTGTTGTTATAGTTATATTAAAAATCCAAATTTAAAAAGATAGACGCTTCTGTCTAAGCCTTTCTGGTTTCTATGTAAATTACTTTTATAGTAAGGGATTATTTTTGTTATTATTTTTTTTTCCCATGTCGACAATATAGTTTAATTCCCAGATGAATTCTGTGGACAAGACATATA
>CAHIKZ030005036.1:392500-487500 GCA_903632075.3 Acanthosepion pharaonis | reverse complement strand
AATTTCCTGTCCTTTTTAGATCTTGGAAAATTTTGAATTATTTTTTTTATTTCTACTAAACACTGTTCTGCCACCCAACTTCTTTAGGTAGGTTATGAACTGTTTTCCTCTGTGTAGATCAATAATGGGTTTTTCTTTTTGTTTCGGCCTTTTTTCTTCTCTGTTCAAGGAAACATGTCATACGACCCGGTGTAAAATACTTAAAGAAGGAACCAAAAATGTTCTTTTAATGCAAATGGCAGACAAAGGGAATGATATAGTTGTTCAGATGATAGAAGATAATATTAACATTCCAATCTTCACGTCTCGAAAAACATGAAACTTTATCCGACACATCGATGTATTTAATCTCAATGAACGATTTGTCCCCCATTAAAGAAATTACACCAACTACTAAGTTTTATCCAAGGTTTCCCTCTCGAGAAAAATCTTTTCTTTTCATTACAAATTATCCATTTTTGTGGCTTTGTATTACACAATGCAACTTATTATATATATATATTTTTTTTATTTTTGTCAACGTTATTCTAAGCCAATCTTACGAATGAGGCCCGATAGAATTCCGACAATAGAAGTCACGTTCTCTTTAGAATCTAATAATATTTATCATTAATGGCGACATTGTCTCTATTCGTAGATGTGCGAGGAAAAGGGAAAATTAATAAATAAGAATAAAAAAAGAACGTGCTTGAAAAAGCAATGTGAAGGTTGCTAGAGGCCAATCAAGAGGAGCGCCTGCGCGGACCGTACTTATAACTGTCTGTAGCAAAAATAATTTAAGTATTGAAAAACAACAGCGAAAGGACGATAAGAGTGTTTCATACCAACCAATATAAAGAAAAATCGACAAGGCAAAAACTCAATACAGGCAACAGGTAAATACTTACAGACAAGTCTAATTCTAGAGACATTTCTAAAATATTATATTAGAATAATAAATAGATATCTATTTATCTCCAGCTCTGAGCATGTTCTAGGTTTAAAATGTGTACCTGATTTTATTCGACACGAGTAATCAATGTTTGAGAGCGCTAAATATTGTGTATATGTGATAGCGAGCTATAAATTTGTGTATACATAAATCAAAATAATCATATATGGAATAATGAGATATAAAGATTATGATTTGTATGGAATTTCAGATTTAGTAAGTATACGGTTCTTCAAGGGTTGTGAATATGAGCGATGTACATGATATAGAAGAGCGATATAGTAAAACTAGAAGAGACAGACACGTGAATATAAGAGCGGAAGACGAGAACTGGAAGAGAAATATGCGAGAAATTCCGGGATTAGAAGAATACCGGGAGAGCGAGACATGAAAACAAAGAGACATATGAAAAATCAAAGAGGATAAAAAAAGAAAAAATAAATAGACATATTCGAGAAATCAAAATAGGATACATGAGAAAAGAATAGGATATCGATACTCAATAAATACAGAAGAGGGTACACGAGAAACAGAATAAGGATATTCAGAATAGGGATATTCGATAAATAGAAGGGTATGACAGAATAGGGTTAAACAGAATAGGGATACTCAATAAATGGGGGTATATTCGATAAATAGAAGGGTATACATGAGGAACAGAATAGGGTTACTCAAGTAATAGAAAATACATGGGAAACAGAAAAAGGGATACAAAGAAAATAGAAACAAAACAGAATAGGGATACTCAATAAATAGAAATAGAAGAAAAGGGATATTCGATAAATAGAATAGGGATATTCGATAAATAGAAGGGGTATACATGAGGAACAGAATAGGGTTACTCAAGTAATAGAAGGGAATACATGAGAAACAGAAAGGGATACTCAATAAATAGAAACAGAATAGGGATACAATAAATAGAAGAGAAAAACAGAAAAGGGATATTCGATAAATAGAAGGGTATACATGAGGAACAGAATAGGGTTACTCAAGTAATAGAAGAATACATGAGAAACAGAAAAGGGATACTCAAGAAATAGAAGTGGGTACACGAGAAACAGAATAGGGATACTCAATAAATAGAAGAGGGTACACGACAAACAGAAAAGGGATATTCGATAAATAGAAGGGTATACATGAGGAACAGAATAGGGTTACTCAAGTAATAGAAGGGAATACATGAGAAACAGAAAAGGGATACTCAAGAAATAGATGTGGGTACACGAGAAACAGAATAGGGATACTCAATAAATAGAAGAGGGTACACGAGAAACAGAAAAGGGATATTCGATAAATGGAAGGGTATACATGAGGAACAGAATAGGGTTGCTCAAGTAATAGAAGGGAATACATGAGAAACAGAAAAGGGATACTCAAGAAATAGAAGAGGGTACACGAGAAACAGAATAGGGATACTCAATAAATAGAAGAGGGTACACGAGAAACAGAAAAGGATATTCGATAAATAGAAGGGGTATACGCAGGAACAGAATAGTGTTACTCAAGTAATAGAAGGGAATACACTAGAAACAGAATAGGATACTCAATAAATAGTAGAGGTACATTGAGAAACAGAAAAGGGATATTCGATAAATAGAAGGGTATACATGAGGAACAGAATAGGGTTACACAAGTAATAGAAGGGAATACATGAGAAACAGAAAAGGGATACTCAAGAAATAGAAGGGGTACGAGAAACAGAATAGGGATACTCAATAAATAGAAGAGGGTACACGAGAAACAGAAAAGGATATTCGATAAATAGAAGGGTATACATGAGGAACAGAATAGGGTTACTCAAGTAATAGAAAAGGGAATACATGAGAAACAGAAAAGGGATACTCAAGAAATAGAAGAGGTACACGAGAAACAGAATAGGGATACTCAATAAATAGAAGAGGGTACACGAGAAACAGAAAGGATATTCGATAAATAGAAGGGTATACATGAGGAACAGAATAGGGTTACTCAAGTAATAGAAGGGAATACATGAGAAACAGAATAGGGATACTCAAGAAATAGAAGAGGGTACACGAGAAACAGAATAGGGATACTCAATAAATAGAAGAGGGTACACGAGAAACAGAAAAGGGATATTCGATAAATAGAAGGGTATACATGAGGAACAGAATAGGGTTACTCAAGTAATAGAAGGGAATACATGAGAAACAGAAAAGGGATACTCAAGAAATAGAAGAGGGTACACGAGAAACAGAAAAGGGATATTCGATAAATAGAAGGGTATACATGAGGAACAGAATAGTGTTACTCAAGTAATAGAAGGGAATACACGAGAAACAGAATAGGGATACTCAATAAATAGAAGAGGGTACACGAGAAACAGAAAAGGGATATTCGATAAATAGAAGGGTATACATGAGGAACAGAATAGGGTTACTCAAGTAATAGAAGGGAATACATGAGAAACAGAAAAGGGATACTCAATAAATAGAAGAGGTTACACGAGAAACAGAAAAGGGATATTCGATAAATAGAAGGGTATACATGAGGAACAGAATAGGGTTACTCAAGTAATAGAAGGGAATACATGAGGAACAGAATAGAGATACTCAAAGAAATAGAAGAGGGCATACGAGAAACAGAATAGGGATACTCAATAAATAGAAGAGGTACACGAGAAACAGAAAAGGGATATTCGATAAATAGAAGGGTATACATGAGAACAGAATAGGGTTACTCAAGTAATAGAAGGGAATACATGAGAAACAGAATAGGGATACTCAATAAATAGAAGAGGGCACACGAGAAACAGAATAGGGATACTCAATAAATAGAAGAGGGTACACGAGAAACAGAAAAGGATATTCGATAAATGAAGGGTATACATGAGGAACAGAATAGGGTTACTCAAGTAATAGAAGGGAATACATGAGAAACAGAAAAGGGATACTCAAGAAATAGAAGAGGGCACACGAGAAACAGAATAGGGATACTCAATAAATAGAAGAGGGTTTGAGAAACAGAAAAGGGATATTCGATAAATAGAAGGGTATACATGAGGAAACAGAATAGGGTTACTCAAGTAATAGAAGGAATACATGAGAAACAGAATAGGGATACTCAATAAATAGAAGAGGGTACACGAGAAACAGAATAGGGATATTCGATAAATAGAAGGGTATACATGAGGAACAGAATAGGGTTACTCAAGTAATAGAAGGGAATACATGAGAAACAGAAAAGGGATACTCAAGAAATAGAAGAGGGTACATGAGAAACAGAATAGGGATACCCAATAAATAGAAGAGGGTACACGAGAAACAGAATAGGGATATTCGATAAATAGAAGGGTATACATGAGGAACAGAATAGGGTTACTCAAGTAATAGAAGGGAATACATGAGAAACGTAATAGCGATATAAGACAAACAGGATAGTGATACAACTGAAGCAGATGTGTATACACAAGAAACAGATGGCAATACACAAGAAGCAGCAGGGAATGGCGGAGAAACCAAATTGGTATACACATGACACAGAATAGGGATATACGCGAAACAGAATGGGGATACACGGAAAACAGATTTAAATACACGAGAAACAGAATAAGGATATGCCGGATATAACGGAAGGGCTCACGGGGAAAACATAATAGGGAAATACCAGAAACAATATAGTGGTACACAATAAATATAAAAAGGATAAACGAGAAACAGATGGGAATACACGAGAAAAAAGAATAGGAACACTCTAGTAACAGAAGTGGGTACACAACAAACAGAATAGGGTATACGAGGAACAGTATCGGCCTAAAATGAGAAACAGAAGGGGACACACGCGATGCAGTTTAGGGATAAACAAGAAACAGTATAAGGATACCCAAGAAACAGAAAGTGGACACACGAGTAATAGAATAGGGATATAAGAGAAATGGAATGGCGATATAACAGAAACAGATGGTGATACACGAAAAACAGAAAGAGTTATATACAAAAAACAAAATAGGGATATACGACAAACAATATACGATAGATGTAGGGATATATGAGAAACAGAATAGGAATATCCAAGAAACAGATAGGATTACTTGAGAAACAAAATAGGGATACTCGAAAAGCAGAAACAGAAGATGAATCCACGAAGCATGGAAGAATGATACCCGATAACTAGAATACTTTTATACCAGAGACAGAAGAGATATTTAGGAATAAGATAAGAATATTATCAGAAAACGAGACGAGCTATACGACAAACTAGAAAAATGATAGAGGAGAAACGGAAGAGGGATGCACGAGAAAATAAACGAGTCGTACAAGAATACTACAAGAGTGATACTCAAAACTAGAAGGAAACTCGAGAAAGCAAATATACGCTAAAAATAAGACGTGTACACGAGAAATAGAAGAGGGAACGCACACACGCACACAAAAAAAAATCCAGATGAGTGATATACAAAAAATACTGCAAATTATACTAAGGCTGAATTCACGTGATACATGACTGACCAATGAAAATCAAACAACACGAAAGTAAAAATATCAGAATTTCTTTCTTTTTCTTCTTATCTCAATTTCTGATGACGCTTTAATAAAAGTGAAACATGTTAGATTGATAAACGTTCTTATTTGTTCTTTATCTTATACTGTCACATTACGATTTATATTTTATTTGATACCAACTAACATATATATATATATATGTGTGTGTGTGTGTGTGAGGAGTGTGTATGTACATCGATCGATAAATCTCACACACACACACACATATATATATATGCGCTAGTGTGTATCTGTGTATAATATACACACACTCATATATATATATATATATATATATATATATATATATATATATATATATGAATTTTAGTAAAATTCAGCGGAGACAAGTTCATTTTATGTCCTATTGGAATTTTCGTTGTGCCAAATTGATGACCACAAAGTATTTATTTCCTGTTGTTATTGTCCTGTCTATGATAAACACTGTACAATTTCTATTCAATCAAAACTAATCTTTTGGGAAATACGTTTATTTTAAGAATAATGACTTTTGGATACTGGTAATTTATCTTTAGACTTGGTTTTGCAACAGAAATGACTGTTCGTAATTTTTGTTCTTACATTTTTCTTCAAATGATGGTGAAACTGAGACAGATATACATATTTTTCTTCTTTGTGCAATAGAAACTCGATATGATATCATTTCTTAATAGTTAACATATATGCAGAATAAACTCAAGTTTCCTACTGAAAATCAATATTTCCTTTTAATCTTGCATTTTACATTTATTTCAAGTGGTAATGAAATTATAATTAATATTCTTTCGGAAAGAGTTTATTTTCTTTTAATTTCTAGGGCACATAATGATGGAAGAGGTTTTAGGGGAATTGACATATTAAAGGCAATAGTGACAGATAGAAGAAGAAGAAGAAGAAGAAGAAGAAGAAGAAGAAGAACAACAACAACAACAACAGCAACAACAACAACAACAATTGCGACTACTTCTTCATAAATTTATATTTGGACTAATGTAGTCATAACTACATAAAAAATCTTTATCTTTATCTTTCAACACGTATACTACTATGCACGATAAAGTTTTTCCGGCAGGAAATGTCTCGACTTTACCTGTTATGGAAGGTATTATGTTCTAAACAGCTTCAGGGAACGTTATGAACGATCCGTAGCCGACCATTTGTAAAATGGTAAAAAAAATAATTGGAATTAACTTCTTTCAAACCACCTTGCGTAAGACCAGTGTTTCATATGACGAAAAATGTAATAGTCCTTTCATTCTCTGAAAATTACCCATTGATTTTTGTCTATATAATAGTTGCCTGCGTAAAGACATCACATTATTTCAAATGTTTTTGTTTTTCTTTCTTTTTCATTCTGTCATTCATAGAAAACTTCAAATAAACACTTTTAGATTTTACTCATTTAATTAGTTTCTATAAGTTTCAACAAAATATACACTACGATACTTTGGTGGCGAAAGACTGGTAAGTCTCCCATTTTCAGACTATTTCAATAAGACAATATCGACATCTGTCTATATATCTGAGATAAGCTATTGTAACTATTTACATTGTTTGGACTGTGGTCCTCATCTTTATTCTCATATTCACGACGTTTCGGCAGTTGAGGAAAAGGCGTGACACGTGGAACTACAACAATCTACCCGAGTGGATGAAATAAAAGGTTCGGTTCGAAATTCCACCAAATATCACCTGATGATGGCCGGAGTGTGCAACGTCGTGAATATGACAATAAAGATGACGACAACAGTCTGAACAATGTAATTAGTGTAAATAGACAAATCGCAGTGGAATAAAACTGAATTTCCCCATATATCAGGTTTACAAAACAAATTTACTGATAAATTAGCAATACAAATAATTATAGTCATTTACAAAGCGAGGCTAAGATGTGACGTAAGGCTGAAATTATGGAGCGCTTACTGAGAATCGAACCCGCTACACTGTATAAATTGACACAACGAACAAGCTTGCTAATCATTACAGCACGTCTATTAATAATTATGCGTACTCGTTTGTCAGGTCCGATCGCTGGCGGATTTTCCACAAAGGGCAAAATCTTTCAAATTTAAATTCAAATGATTTCTAGGATATATGCAAATAGGTACATTGAGATAAAATAATGTTGCTTCAATATAAGTACCCGTGAAAAGGTCACGGCTTTCCGAATTGCATTTTATGAATTTTTTAAGTAAATGATCGAATAAACCCATGTCGAGTTCTACGACAATTAAATATCCGTAGAAATTCCACTATTGCATCGTTAAATATTTGAACTTAACAACTTTAAAAAAAATATTGCACTAACAATCATAAATATGGATGCTGGTCATTATTTTAAGAAATAAGGGAGTACAAATGAAAATTTTTGAAAGTGACATTTTTTTTACCATTTCAATGAAAGAGATATTAAACATACCTATCCTCCCTTCCTTCCTTCCTTCCTTCCTTCTTTCTTTCTTTCTTTCTTTCTTTCTTTTTTTCATTTTCTCACTTAAACCAAGTAGCATCTCTGATATGTCTTTAGTCCTTCCACGCAATCAGAACGGAATTGTTCATTATTTATGCGGTATTGGCAGGAGAACTTACAGGTATCTATCTGCCCTTCTTTATTTCTTTCATTTTCTTACTGGAAGCAAGCTTCCCTACAGAATAGTCCATTATTTATGAGGTACTGGCAGAGTGAAACACCCACGATAACTAAAGGAGAGACAATCAAAATTATAATAAGACACTACAATTGAAAGAATATAGATTAGTATGTTCATATTAATGTGTCTCGGCTAAGGATCGTGCTTAGGAAGTCTAGTCGAGTTAACCATGACTATTAAGTAATGAATTCAATCGTCTGTGGCTAAAAAATAGGGAGATGCAAGTAATCTGATCATTAATAACATGAAGGGAATCAATGAAACAAGTTCAAATTTTGGCTGGGACAGTTTGCCATTCACTTCAAATTAATGCCTTTAAGAAAGGCATGAACCTACTTTTCTCTTATCCACAGCTATGGGTAAATAAGTCAGTCGAAGCTGTTCAGTTCATCATCAGTATCATGCTAAGAACCTGAAGTTGTAAGAAACATTCAGTTGCTACTGAAACTTTAACGGCATCAATTGATATCATTGTGGGTCAATTGATTTGTTTTTATGGCTTATCAACCCTTTATGGGTTATCTAAAGTTGAAACATTTTTTTTCACTGGTAAGAATAATTCTTTTTCTTTTTTGTGAGTGAATATTTCATTAACAATATTTTGGGAATAATGATTTTTCCAGATACAGGTTCTACTATTTAACCCATAGATGTGGGGAAAATGGATTCCTATTTTTTTCTAAAAGGTATTTTCTCATAAGTGAATATACAATACTTCATAAGGAGTCTACAGAAATAGATGTGAAAAAATAGATTTTAGCATCAACATTTTTTTAACCCGGTTTGCTTTGGAACTAGCTATAAAATAGAAAAGACTTGGACTAATTTTCAATCACTTAAAAGAAGACAGACTCTTATATGTTGATAGAACATAACAAATTCAGTTAATGTTTGGTATGTAGGAGGCATGATGGATACCGGCTTGGATTGAGGAATCGGAGAGCCGAGTTCGAATTCCAGTCGAATCCATTATATTCACTTACGTGCTAATAACCTTGGGAAAGATGTGAATCCTCTTATTCTCCCACCATCTATGGGAAAATAGCAGGACAGACTTGGTTCTATAGCCTTGGATGGCAACTAGTCTAGGAGAAGGAAAACTCTGAATTCAAAACCTGCGGAGGGTCGTAGTGCACCAGGTCTTTGTAATCGGCCCTTCAAAAAGCGTGGATGGTCCTGCACGAAACCTTCACCACTATAATCAAATCTCATGTGCTATACATGCGGGTTGGGGACCGCTTGTGAATTCCAAATTCCCATGAAACTCCAATATTGGAGCCGGCTTAACCCACCTCGGGTGAATGCCGTTACAAGAACAAGAAGAGAGAGAATGTTTTATATGGAGAGGAAAAAAGAAAAAGAAAAATACGTCATTAAACCATCGCTCCAGAAAACTACCGAACCTCCACTGCCTGGTTCTATTTTTACAAGACACAATCTTAACTGCCAAGCTTTGACAGCTTACCCGGCATTGAATTATTCTCAAACCTGCAACACTTCTTCCACAGACAAAATGTTGCTAGCTTTTGTTCTGTCGCTATTATTATCGCAGATGTTTGAACGAGTTTCACACCTTAGTTCCGCTAGTCCAGACCTTCAAAACTCGTATACGTGGTGTCATATTGACGGTGGTAAAATATCCTCAATACGTTCGTGTTTCTTTGATAAGAAGTAAATTTTATTCAGACAGCTTCTTCCCCAGAACTTTTATTTTCATGGAATAAACTTCCCTGACAGCTACAATCTTAATCTTTTTTTATGTATATGGTCAATCGATATCTATTCTTCACGTCCTCATAATATGCATTTCTTTCATCTTCTTTACAACTACCCCAACTCAGTAATCCTCTATCTTCAGTGGCTCTTAGGCCTTTATTAGGTGAACAAATCTAACACAACTATAAATAAAAATCACTGCGATCCTTACCAGGTATCCATCTCTTGCATACTGTAGCGTACTTTGGATTCTAGATAGTTACGTATTTTCACATAGTATTGCAATGGTGTGTTCGGGGCCGATTAAATGATTAATAACACGTGGCTTAAATTTTCATTACGTTCCATTTTACTTCCTAGAATAGTTTGTTTGTTATTCTCAACCAATCTGCGGTGCGATGTCCGTTGCCCCGGGTTCGATACGTGGACCTTACATTCTGACTGCGATATATGAGAGACTTACCACGGCATCTCGCTAACGTTTATTTATATATGCCACTGCCTATCATTTTCGTTCCAATTTTGCAATACCGGTGGCACGGAGCAACCCCACATCAACCCTGTCCCTAGTGGGAAGGTTATCTGTAATTTATATTCCGAAATGATATCACAGTACCTTACGTTGTGCATGAGGGCTGGTTAAAGAAATTCTCGAATTCTTATTACCGAGAGAGGCAAATCTTCTTATGACATCTTACAAATTTCCTATTAGAAAGAGTTGTGATATTATTCGAATTTCTTAGATGTCAATTGTTATTATTATTATTATTATTATTATATACATATTTCTGTCATCTTACTGATTATAACTGTTTTTCTTTCAAGTCAAAGTCCGTTAATCTGCTAATCATACCCGTCTTGTATATAAGCAAATCTGGTTTATTAGGTGTTCGACGAAATAAGGAAAAACGGATTTAGTTGAAAGGTCCTTGTCCTAATTGGAAAAGTGGCTTCTCTGGAAAGAGAGATTCCAAGGGATAACGTATATGAATTCCATCCTCGATAAAGATTTATTATTATCGGTCAGGAAACGACGACGATGTAGTTGCAATAAAAAAAAGCAAATGAAATTAAGAGGAAAATATACTCGTCAACAATTAATAACTGTTCATATTCCTAAATCACTTTGACCATTGTACCTTATGCCTTTCAGTGTTGAACTTATATAGAGAGTTTTTATGCTGTTTTAGTATAGTCAACTTTGACGCATTTCTACACAAGATCAATTGTAAAATGACCCTGATAGGTGGTAACCCTGAGCTGGAACAGAGTACACCTTCTGACCGAGAAACCTACATAACATAAAAGCGTGTGAAAGGAAGAGCGGAGAAAAGAATATATAAAGTAGGAAATGTAGGAAATAAGAAATTTACAGGAACAAAATAAATGGGATATAGCAAATTCAACATGAAATAGCCAAGTTAATAATGGGACGTAACAAATTCAAAATGAAATAGCCAAGTCCAGAATAGGACGTAACAAATTCAAAATGAAATAAGCAAGTTTGATTTGGACATAAGCAAATTCCTAATGAAATAAGCAAGTTTGAATTAGGACTAAGCAGATTCATTATGGATAAATGTTTCGAACTTATCTGCGCATTTTAATAAACAAATATCTTGGATTATTAAAAAATCAACTGAGAGGTAAATCAGATAATTAAAAATCGAAGCGCAGCGTTGCGTAGATTTTACTATCAATTCCTTACAAGAGGCTATTCTTGAATGGATAAATTTATGTCAAAGTTAGAGTTTCTAGCACTTTCATTGATAAGAATATCAGGAAGAAGAAGAAAGAAAGAGATGGACAGACTGTATATAGTGTTAAAAAAGAGAGAGTTATTGAAAATGAAATGATTTGGGGGACAATAGGGCAAGTCTCGAAAGTCGTACGAAAAAGCAGCAAGGAAATACTGAATGTATTTATCAAAACAGAGTTTGAAAAATAATAGGTATAGTGAGAGATTTTAAGCGCTGAAAGTTGCTTCCAAAAACACACCTTTCATTAATTATTGTATGCTCCTAGAGGATAAAACATTTCAATGGTAAAGTTTAATTGAACATTATTATTTTATCATGAAAATATTTAATTTTAAAGTCTTTTTTAGCTAAATAATTGCTAAGTCCCAAATTGAATTTGCCTAATCCATTTTGCTTACCAAATTTGCTTATTCTATTTTGAATTTGACTATTCCATTTTGAATTTGCTACGTCCCAATTTAAATCTGACTACTCCATTTTGAATTTACTATGTTCCAATTTATATTTGACTATTCCATTTTGAATTTGCGACATCCCACTTTGAAATTGACTATACCATTTGGAATTTACAATGTCCGATTATGAATTTGATTATTCTATTCTGAATTTGGCTATTTCATAATGGAGTTGCTTAGTCCCAAAATGATTTTCATTAGTCACAAATTGAACTTGAAATTGTATAGATAAGAAAAACAGTCGTTGGCACTAAGAGGAAATATAAACTGACTTAATGGCATAAACTTTCGACTAGGCTATTCTATATCTTGAGGTATCAGCTTTAATCATACTCAGGAGCTGTAATCTTGGATGTGCGTGTGGTCGGAATTATTAATCAGAATGCCGAGTTCCAAATCTGATGGATTCGTTATATTCGCTTACGCACAATTACCCTTGGGAAAGGTATGAATCCATCAGCTTTGGGTTAATTAGTAAAATCTGTGTCATTAAATCATTTTTATCTCCCACCCTTACATTCTTACAATTAAAAAATATTTTCTGAGTTTAAATAACCTGAAAAGCACTGATAAGCCGTAGAAAACGAATGAATCAATCAAAACAAAACCTAATCATACTCCAACGATTACTCTGTAATAGGCTAAACTATATTTGACTATGTTAGGGGTGTCGTCTGGACTGTTACATCGGATTGTCAGATAAATAAAGTAGTCCGCAGAGAAAACTTGTGATAGTAACAACAAAAGGCAGGATATTAATCTGACTATAAATAATATCAATATTAGTATATATATTTTTTAGATTCCCTGGCAAAAAATAGCGAGTAAAACGCTTCTGGCTTGAAAGGAAATAACATAAAATTTCTATATTAAAATAAATGTACTATGGAAAACATTTCGTTTGTCTTACTCATTTATTTTTCTCACTTTTTCAAATACCGTCTCTCTTCTGCCTTTCTTCACACAAGCCTCTAAGTCATGTTATTGTTATGATCGCTATTCTCATCAAGTTCCTATTGATTATTATGTCGCAAAAATAGATCCCGGGAAGGACTGAAAAAAAAAACAATGTATCGAATACAGTTTTATGAACATATTTAGCTAATCAAATTATTAGTTGGCGCTTGTTGTCTGCGTTGCATCCTGTTTACCAGTATCGATATATCGACGAGGCCGGTTTCTTCCCAAGAGAAAACAGAAGCTTCATTGGCAGATCTGAGAAGGCAGAACACGGGATGTCATGAGAGAAGCACACATGAGACCTAGCTTTCAGTTTTCCGATTCTGAAAAAAAAAAAAAAAAAAAACTGAGAAAATATTCGAAGTATCGCCACACATCTACTCCCACCCATAATTCATAACTGAAACTCCTATTTAATTGTAACTATATTATTACGCACACTCACTATGTTATAGGAAAATTAATAATCAATGTAGGTGTTGTGCATACGTGTATCATAGAAATGCGCGGCAAAAATATGTACACGATAGGCTCCGTATCACCATAGTAAGATAAATTCGATATCGTATATCAATATAGATATATAAATTTCTATAATCTCAAATCCATACGTCCTCTATATATGAACATTTAAAAAACACATATATAAAATGAATATAGAAAAATAAAACGAACGCTGTATCAGTTCAATTAA
Organism: Acanthosepion pharaonis; assembly: GCA_903632075.3. NCBI lineage: Eukaryota > Metazoa > Mollusca > Cephalopoda > Sepiida > Sepiidae > Acanthosepion > Acanthosepion pharaonis. Next base: position 473,834 of record CAHIKZ030005036.1, on the reverse strand, counting down.
AACATAACCTAACATCTTATCATCCATCACTTTTCCCACCGCCGTGACATATTTTCTATACATTTCCATAGCAATTTTTCACATGACCTCTTATACTTAATGATTCGACTGTATCACTTTAAGTATACTACTAGATTATTGATTCTCAACAGCCATACGGTGGCACACTAGTGTGCCGCGAAATATTGCCACGGCATATATATATATATATATATATATATATATATATATATATGTGTGTGTGTGTGTGTGTGTGTGTGTGTGTGTGTGTGTGAGTGTGTATGTGTGTGTGTGTGTGCGTGTGGAAGTAGTAATGGTACAGCGTTAGTATTTGAATAAATGAATAAGTATTAAACTATTTTTTCAAATAATTCTTTTCACTATTCTTCGATTATGTTATTTTAAATACTTTGTTTTAATATACATTTTTTTAAAACTATTTTTAGTTTTTAAGGGCTCAAAATAAAACATTGATACATTTTGGACTTCAATACAAAATGAATATGCCACCTTAGCTAAAAAGGCTTTATCGGTTTTATTGCAAGATTTTACTTCTTATTTATGTAAATTAAGCTTCCTAACCCGAAATAACATAAAAAAATAATAACGATCCTCCTAGAGAAGCACCAGCAGCATTAGAAGCGCGTGTTCCACAACTTTGTCGATTTCAAGAAAGCTTTTGATCGTGTATGGTATGACGGTCTTTGTCAAATCCTTAAGGTACTCAATATATATATAACGCAATTGTCCAAGTCATTCAAGTTCTGTATAAAGATTTCATCAGCGCAGCTCTTCTGGGAAAACAAATGGGTGGATTCTTTCGGACAACTGTTGACTTGACACTGGGACGCGTACATTCACCCACATTATTCAAGCAATTTCTAGAGAGAATCATGCAAGAAACCATGAAAGACCATGGTTCTTCAATCTCTATCGGTGGTAGACCCATCTGTCACCTACGTTTTGAAGACGATATTGACCTCATAGCAGGTAATAACAGTGAGCTCCAGGACTTGGCCTACAAACTTTTTGATAGGGTAGGAACATATGGAATAGAGGTCAGCTCTGAGAAATCCAAAGTAATGGTGAATAGCACAAACAGTAACACCTGTGTCAACATAACCATGAATGGGAATTCACTGGAGGAATTGTTCAGTTTTAAATACTTGCGGGCAATCTTGCCTAAATATGGTACCTGCAGCTCGGATTTACAGCAGCGATGGTCAAATTGGCAGGAATAAGGAGGAGCAAAATCAGCTTTCAAACGAAGTACAGCCTGTACAAATCGTTGGTAGTTTCCATTCTCATATATGAATGTATAACGTTAACACTGTTGGCAGATACATAGAGAAGGATCCAAGCGTTTGAAAACTACTTGGTATCTTCTATTGGTAACATAAAACCAATGAGTTTGTGCGGAAAAGGATTGAAAGTTATATGGGCTACCAGGAAGCCCTTCTCGCCACTGTCAAATGAAGAAAAGTGGCGTGGTTTGGACACGTTACAAGGAACGACAGCCAGTGCGGGACTATCATGCAAGGTACCGTTGAAGGTGGACATGGGAAAGGGCGCCAACGCCAAAATAGTTGGACAATGCCAAACAATGGACAAGTATGACTATAGCAGAATTGTTCATGGCTGCCGTTGATAGACCTTTGTGGAGGAGTTACAATATGGCTTTTGCATTTGGATGCTCCCTACGATTACAAAAGTCAAGGTGATGATGATGACGATGATGATGATAATGTGTGTGTGTGTGTGTGTGTGTGTGTGTGTGTGTGTGTGTGTGTGTGTGTGTGTGTGTGTGTGTGTGTGGGATATGCGCAGAGCGTAGAGATTCACATTCAGTCTTGGGAGTTATCTTTCACTTTCGCATAAAGTGAAATCCATCTATCCTTTCCTCATGTATGGGTTAAATAGCATGCCATACTGACCTCTCTATTCTTGGTTGCGAACCAATTTTGGAAAAAAAAAACATTGAATTCAAACTTGAAGAGGTCTGTTTGGAAGCTTTGGGGCATACAGTACACCATTTCGCAGTTATCATTATTTCCAAAAAGTCGGCGTGTTCTACACAAGTCTTCAGCACTACAATCAAATTATACTTGTAGACTGACTGTTCAGTTCTAAAACTGAGATTTTAGGCCCTCATACGTTGAAATACGATCTACATATGAAGTGCTACTTGTATAGATATATGTATGTGCTTGTGTACTGATTGATGTTATATTTAGTAACCCGACTCATGAGTTTCGTAGACGAGATTTTTTATTCGTTCTGTCCACTCATCAGGAGGTATCAGTAACTGTCTGCCGATTTTCTCATTTTCATTATTTTTTTATTAATTTAAAAAATCTATTAATGTATTTTTATTGGTATTAGATTGAGTTTCTGTGTGTGTGTGTGTGTGTGTGTGTGTGTGTGTGTGTGTGTGTGTGTGTGTGTGTGTGTGTGTGTGTGTGTGTGTGTTTATGTACACCTGTAAGTGAGTGTATGTCTGCGTGTGTGTGTGTGTGTACATATATTTAGATATATATTTATGTATTACCTAACTAAAATTTTATTTTATTCCTTGAAAATAGTCAATATTCTTATGTGTACTGAATCTTCAATTTTTCAAAATGATGGAAATTTTTGCACATGCTTAATATCTACGTATAAGTCCTTCTGCTTATGTCTCTGCATGTATGCGCACACATGCTCGTTTCTGTGGCTGTGTTTGCATTCATTCTTGTACATGTACCTTTGTTGTATATGTATGTGCATTTGTATGTGAGTGTGCGTGCGCGCTTGTGCACCCAACCTTACGTCAGTTTGATTCTCCAAGCAGCAAAAAATATAGAAGCATAGGTGTATGTGTATATATGTGTATATATGTGTGTGTGAATGTGCGTCTGTTTGCATGTCTTGTGGAGTGATTGACGCTGCAATGGTTCCATGACATGCAAGAATGCCAATCGTAACGTCAGATTGAAGACAGCGCGAGAAAGGCAAACATATGGTAATCGAAAAGAACAACATAACCTTCGCTCTTCCTCTTCTCTGTTAAACCTAATCGTTTCAACATTGCTTCGTACCAACTGCATAATTTTATTACGCTGATTCAAGAAACTAGAAAACAAAGCGGGAAAGTATTCTACTAAGCCAAACAAAACATTCAGAAAGTCGAGGGGGTGTTCTTTTATAAAGAAGAATTATAAATAAAGTTTAAAGTTTACTGGGACGCTTTCTTGTATGGATCTACTTGTTTATTCTGTTTTCATGTTCGCTTTGAAATCACTTTTATCTTGAGATTTCTAGTTTGAAAGTGAATATTTGACGTTTATCTGATTACGTCCCCAAGGACTTTTTTACCAGACAATTTTATTGTTTTCAGCTTAATCTAAATTCTTCTTTAATCGGATATAAATCTTAGTCGTCTTTTTTTTTTCTTTTCAAATGCAAAGCCACGTGTACTTGCAGCAAAAAAGTATACATGTGACCAAAAAAAAAAAATAATAACTATTGTGCGATTTTGTATCTGTACGATTTCAACTTTGCTTCGGCTATTGTGAATTTTACATTTCAAATATAAACGTTTTATAATTTAGATTTAAGACATGAAGTGGTAAATCAACCGGAGTACGTTTTCTTTTCAGCAGCATGTATCTTCAGGAGTTTAAAGATCAGGGATCTTCACAGCTTCCTCTTTTCTTAATATCAGTGGATTGGTATACTTTTTCGTGAGTGATAGTAGCGTGCTCTCCATTACTTAGAATTCAGAGTTTTTTTCCTTCTATTAGAATGCTTGTCATATAAGATTCGAGAGTATAGTTCACCCTATTTAAACCATAGCTAGGGAAAAGAAAATGCTTTTCCCAAAGATAAAATTCGAAATCAGGGAAACAAAGTTGGAATTTGATCTCGATTCCCCAATTCTACGTTCAGCATCAAAACGTTTTCATTTTTTAAGTTCACCCATTACAAGACCCAAGAGCCACTCAAGGTAGGGGGTTATTAAGTGATAATTTAAAAAAAAAAAGGAGAAAGTGGAAGCAAGAAACGCATATTATGCGGATATTTAGGATAGATATCAGTTTACCCTAGATTTGAAAAGTAGTAGGGTTCAGGGAAGCATCATCTCAGGAGTCTGTTCTGGGGAAGAAGCAGTTTGAGTGGAACTTTGTATAAAAGGAATATGAAAAGAGTAAGGATGATTTGATGCTGTGATCATGGCATGGTGGGTCCGTGCTGTGGATGTATGAACTGGTAGAACTGAGGACTGTAGATTTTTAAAACACTAGCTGTATCAATAACGATAGCGAAATGAACGGCTATCAACGTTTTGTCTGCGGGATAGGAGCTACAGGTTTGAAAATAACTCATCACCCTCGTGGCAGCGTATATTTTTTTAACTACATCAAGAATGGACATATCACAGAATGTCGAGGGTGGTTCAAAAGTTTTGTCACTCCTACATAATATAATTTTAAATTTCATATGGCTGACACGAGAATGACGATATTTATCTATACCTTCTCGATGTCTGACTGTGTAAATGAAAGTGAATAAACTGAATCCAGTACATGAGCTTTGATTAATGTATTACTTGTTCTCATTACTTTTTAGTAGGGGTGACAAGACTTTCAGGCCAGCGCTTACAGCGTAAAATACAAAGTCTTATTTCATGATTGTAATTACTAAAGTTTTCTGATTTCTTTGGATTTGCCATTAGGACATTACCTTGTTTCTGGATCTGTTTTAAGGAAGAATATTTTCCTGAAAATTTGGACTCGGCCGTCAGACGAAGGACATAAAAATAATCCTACATCAAGAGGAGTAGCAGGAGGAGTAGTACCTTTTGCTGAAAGCAGTTAGTCATTCACAGCTAAACATTCTCTTCCCTAGTTTCTATTCTACATTATGTTTCCCTGTACCAAAAGTAATAAAATTGTTGTTAAACCAATTTCGGTTTTCTACCGTTGTTTTTGATAACTCAATTGCAACAGGATCTTCTTAAGACAATTTGAAAGATGTCCACTTTCTTCAGGCTACTTGTCTGTTTTTATCTCTAAAGTATAAACGAGCCAGTGTCGATCTTTTTATTGACTATCATTATTCTTCATCGATGAAAGTTAAAACATAGCATTTAGATATTCTACGGGGTGGTCCGAATGTCTTGCCATCCTTACATAATATAATTTTTTATTTCAGATGGCTGCCACGAGCTCCTACAGTGTGGAAGTCTTTCGGACCACCCTGTATAAAGCCCACTCTCTGTTAAACTAGAGCAAAATACAGGTAAACCTTTTAGATCTCCAATAGAGATAAGAAATTCCTCTTGATCAATGAGCCAAACGATTAAATGTTGCTTTTAGGATCTACTGCATTATTTTCAACCGGTTTTCCCTGGTGCATTACTGCGCCCTGAAAGGTAGCCAGGTGTGCCACAAGTTATTATCGACTTCTTCAAATAAAATAAGATGCTGACATTCATTCAGTTATGTGTCATACACGCTTAGGCGATCTCGTATCTTTCGATACATGACTGAAGGCAGATTCTTTTTTCCGGAGTAGGTTGCCATTTTTCTGCGGGAGACCAGTTGCCATCCAAAGCTATAGAAGCCGGTCTGACCTGCTATTTAACCATAGCTCGTTGGAAAAGAGTATTCATACCTTTCCCAAGGATATTAGCACGTAAGTGAATGTAATGGATTCGACTGGAATTCGAACTCGGCTCTCCGATTCCTCAATCCGAGCCGCTATCCATTACTCCATCGTGCCTCCATGGATCACTTTAAATGAAAACTGTAATACTAATTTTTGTGAATGCTAAGCCAAAAATTACAAGCATTAAAGTAAACTTCTTCTTTGCTATAGAATATCACGCGGATGTTTCACACAAGCATATTTAAATATACAAGGTAATGTCTTAAAATAAACGTTTATTTCAGGAGACTTCTTTATTATTTTCCTATTTTCAAATTTCATGACTATTTTTTCCTTATTAAAACTTCAAGTTCGCCCCAGATTTTTTAATTATTCTACAAATGCGACCTGATGAAAAAAAGGTTGAGATACACTCATCTACAGAATTAAAGCCTTATTCGAGAAAACAAACGCAGTTGTTAATATATATCATTGTTTCAAATATCCGAAGTAAATAAGATCTATAGCCTCATATGCGCATGACACCAAACAGGAATAAAAGAACAGGAAGCTGTGTTGCTCCAATACATCACGTAAGAGAGCTTGCCAGTTTTGAAAATTATAAATAATACTTGAGTGGCAGCTAGGTCTCATCAGTGTATATTTAGAAATCCTAGATGTAATGTCCACTGAGGTAAGGTTGCCTTTCTGTGCTTTTTTTATAGATAATTTCATTATAATTATTTGAATGAACTCTTCGCTATGGTACCTAAACTGTATTAATTTAAGCGCAATACCACACTGGCGGTGAGATCTCTTCAATTTACAGTTGAGCCAGCTAGATATAGCCGGACCTTCTATGCTAATATTTTTTATACTGCACTTCTCGCTTGTAGAATCCCTTCCCGGTTCCATGGTTTCCAGCTGAGATGTTGTGAGTTTCCCGCGTGTCGGTGTATGAATCAAGACAAACACAGTTGTAGAGGAAAATACTGGTACATTCATAAAAGCAATTAACAATAGAGTGATTAGTAGAACGAAGGTTGGTTAGTACGAAACAATATCCAAAGTCTATAGTCGAACGGTATGTACCGGGTAAGCTTATCTGGACTGCTCACGCTGACTCTCTCTCTGACGCTCTGTCACTCTCTCTCCAGAGCTGACTTATATAAGAGGGACCAGTCCATTACTAGTTAGAAGGTGGGTGCGCCCCAACACCAGCCAACTTTAATCTGCAAAAATTTAAATGCAATGCCAGTCGCTATCTGCTGTCCTTCTGATTGCTCTTTTTTCTCCTCTTTACTAATATTTCTGTTCCTAATTCCCCCACAACCTGTAATCTCTTGCGTGCTAGTGGCTGCACCGCCTTGCTTGTGGTGATACTGATTTTTAAAAAAAGCGTAGCTTCTATAATAGCAGTTTCTTGTCTCGTTAAATTCTATCTTAATTCCTGTTCTTTTATTGTTCTGTTTCTTTAATGATGTTTTAATTCTTCTCATATTCTTTCAGACTTAGTAATCCCTTTTATTACATTGTTTACTTTGAAATGATTAAAAAGTATATTAGTTTAGCATTTCTACTCAGCTCGAAGATCGTGTGATTCATATACCTCAACCAAAACAAGGTGACGTCAAGTGGTAATCTTATTATTTATATAGACTATTTTATTGACCATTTCATTCTCGTTGTTTACTATTTTCTAAATACAAAAGGTCCCGCTTGTACAAATGGTGGTAGGAGGTAAGTCAACGGCCACTTTTAGGGAAAATTAGAATCCGCAGACGAGTTCGAATTTCGGTTGAGGCTGTTCGCGTTCACTTGATTTTGCGTACAAACGCGTTGTCCCATCACCAGATCTCTTAATAAAAATGTCTTGTTTCTTTGATGCCAGGTTGTTTGCTCAAGACTAGAAAGGTTTAAGTTAGACCTGATTAAGTGAATCCCATATAATTAATTCCCATTCTCTTTAAACAATTGTTGCATATATTGCCATTTTTGTACATGCCCCAGTGGATAAAAACGTTGATTGGATCCCGTGACTTCAGCCAAAGAGTTCACTTCCTGGCTACTTGGAGAGTTGAGTTAAAGGGAGATAACTGAGACATCTGGAAGAGGCGTGGAAATAGAACAATCTACCCCGGTGGATGAAATAAAGGGTTGAGTTCGAAATTTCAATCACCTGAAGAAAGCCGAAACGTCGTGAATGTGGCAATCAAGATGCGGGCAACAGTCTGAACAATGAAAATGATGTAAATAATTACAATACTGTTATAGAGTAGTTTCACAGTGGAGGCTTGTATTTCACTAAGTCGGTCCTAAAAGGTTCGACGTACAAAACGTTAAGAACTTGATATAATAGTTAATGACGCAGCTATCTAGTTGTGGTGGTTGATGATAACGGTCGTCCGACATCGACTGACTGACCAACTCACTCAGCAACTGGCGACTGTCTACTCCTACATTATAGACTGAAACTATAGAATAGGTGTGTTCAACTCCTCATCTCAAAAATATAGACAGATATTATTGTTTTGTTACGGTGGGACCTAAAATTTTTTTAGTTCGTTTTATTATATTCTTATCCGGAGAGTTTTATTTTTTATTCTTTATTCGTCAAAAATAGAATATTCAATTAATATTCCACTACTAATAGAGCCATCAAAATTGCCATGTAACAATAAGAGATAGATCAAATCGACCATCATCTGAAAAAAATAAAATTGACAAAGATTATTGTTTAAGGTTGACGGACACGCATGTCTTAATTAGATTTTTTTTTTAAAGTGGTCAAACCCAAACTCAAACTCAAACAAAAACATTGTTTCAATCGTTATGAGTCTACCGATTGAATAGAATTTTATTATAAACAATTGTCTTGTAAATGGAATTTTTAAAGCATTCTGAATGTAAAATAAAAAAAAAAGGGCAAGACAATAAGAACACTACCCGTTGAAACAAAAAGTTTTTGTTGAAATCGGTTTGTAGGCGTTATATATAAACGAATCCGTTGGGTTTTTATAATGATGCCTCCTTTCATTCTGGCGATAGAATCGTGTTTATCTTTTTTTTTTTTCTTTTGTATTTTTCCATTTTGGCGTCAAAAACCGCAAGGTAATTTTTGCATTTTCATTGAAAAATGTAAATATTCACTATAATTTGCAAAATCTTTTTATAATAAGTAAGATAATTTGCAAAATCTTATAAACATTTATCAAACAACTCATCGATGCCTTTTGATTAAAAGTCTGCAGATTTTGATGTGAAAAAACTTTCATAGAATTCTTGAATTTAGTTTACATTAGCGATAGTTGTCTCCCTTGAAATAATTTTGCAGCTATCGAGAAATGGAATAACTGGTTAGTACAAGGTCAGTTGAACAGGGCAGGTGGGAGAGAACAGTCCAAACGAGATCCAATTTTTTTTTCCTATGTTATTCTTGTATGCGTCTTTACGTTGCGATCGAAGAGAACAATATTTTTTCTTTACTTAATGTCAGCTAGCAGCTATGTGTTTTGGGAATTTTCTCCGAACGTGGATTTTACATTCTCGTGAAGATCGAAAAGATTTTTTTTTTTTCTTCCCTCTCAGGTGATGGCTTATATATTCTACTATCATCGGCCGTCTTGCGTAGGAGCATACCAAATGCAGCTGAGTGGATCGCCTGTTTGAAGGGAGCATACACTGGCATCTAGTGAAGGTGCAATACTCCATCCGATGGCTAAAACATCATCTTCGACGTTAATCTTGCTGGCACACCTTGCTGGCACACCTTGCTAACACATTTTTTCTGTTTTGACGCTCTGTTATAACACTGGTGTAACAAAGTTCATTTTGTTATCCTCTTGGCGACAGCCACATGTAACATCTTTGGCTCGCTTCTACGATTCCTTGAAAATGTTAAAAATCAAATCAAAGAACTGGTAGAATTTAATTAACAATTGAATTCAAGGCTCAAGTGCCGCTCTAAGTAGAACATTACTCTCAAAATGCAATGCCGAATGAGATATGTGATATAAATGGAGGGGATGTGGTAGGAAACGAAGACTATCTGAATAAGAAAGAAAGCTGACGATTGACTCTTGACTTGAAAATGTCAATATTGAAATGTTCAGAGTTGCACCGATGCTGAAATTTGTTCCAAACAATGGGTTTTCTTGGAAAAATTTGGAACTTTCTTCTTACGCTTGAATCACAGAGGAAATGAGGATGACTCGGTTCCATGGAAATGGCACGACATGTCCTAACTGTAAGTATCTAAACTGGTAGAACTAAAGACGAAAGCACACCTAAATATTTGTAAAAACAGAGTTAGCATAGCGACAGGCATGCAGCCGTGTGGGTGGGGAAAAATCATTGCTATTGAGAGAGTTTTGTCGTCGGTGAGAGCTCCATAATTATGGCCCCGTGTCTTACAAAACTAAGCTTAGTAAATATCAATAGACACTTGTGAGGTTACAGATTTTTAAAATGCAGTATTGTGCTGACTGCTAGAAGTGGAACCGGATGCTTCTCAAGCAGATGCACTGCGTTGGAAACCAGTATTGGAAGCTTGACATTTAAAGAGACTTTTATATCGATCGCCTGCGTCTGCGCAAACACAACATCAAGGATATCTATCATCAGGTGCGTCCAAAGCAAGTAGAAACAAAGATATTCTTTTTTCTAGAAAATTGAGTTGTGACATTTTCGTTGCAAAAGGTTTGTTCGTATCATGAAATTCAGTGTTCAGTGCAGAGAATGTTATCAAAAATAAAATACAAACGTCAAGTTTCGAAAGCAAACTCTATACCTAACTCTTTATGAAGAACAGATATATATATATAGAGAGATATATAGATATATATATAGATAGATAGATAGATCGATAGATAGATAGATAGATCGATAGATAGATAGATAGATAGATAAAGAGAGAGAAAAATGTTTTAATAATTTACCCATTAACAGCATCTTTCCCCTTATTTCCATAGCCCGCTCTCTAGCCCAATAGTTCCTTTTCCCGCCTTTTTTATCATTTCACCCTAAGCAAGGCGATAATGCTACTAAGACGCTACGAAGTGCTGTGAGTGAAAGAGAACAGAAATATTTTAGTGAGGATAAAGGACATTAAAAGAACAGGTTTCAGGAAGATTGTCGCTTGACGTTGCATTTAAATTTCTGAAGATTGTGGGTGTCAGGGAAGTAAGAGTTCTCCAGGCGAAAAAAGGAACTATTAAAACAAAACATACGGTTCTATCTAACTATTTCAACAGTAAAATGTTGAGTCAATTGGCAATCTAGTAGTAGACCTAAATCCATGCAGCCGAAGTACCAAGGTTGAAATCTCATTAGAATAATTGCTATGAAAATATTTATAGAAAAAACACAGGGAAGCGACGTCACTTCCATGGGAAAGTGACTGATATTGAGATGCCAGGTCAGAACCGTAAACAAAACAGAAATTTCTTTGAATTTTTTTGAGAATCTCGTGATATATTTCATAGACACCAGACCGGAACTTCATACTTTTTGTTTACTAAAACATTTAGTCTTACGGCCACATCACATTGAAACGCCTAATCCGGTAGGGTCATCTAAGCACCTTCGAGCTTGGTATTACGTAGATGGGTGATAGGCTTACAGCACCTAGGAATACCAGTTACTGTAAACTTGGGTGTGCTGGTGGTGTAATGTACACTGGCACGGAATTCCATTTCCTGTTGAGTTCGTTATATTTTCACTTACGAGCAAATACTCTTAAGAAAGGTAAGAGTCTATCCTTTCTCCCACAGTTATAGGCTAATTAGTAAGACTTACATCACTAAATCATTATTATCTCTCCCCGCACACAAAAAAAATCATTCAATCTAAAAATATTTTCTGTCTTTAAATAATCTACAAAGGGTTTATAAGATGTAAAAAACGAATCAATCAATATCAATTCATTCAGATTATTGAATTCTATTCTTTTTTCTAATCTATGCTTAGGCTGCAATTTTTGCGTTTTTTATTGATTTTTTTATTAATATTAATATATATTTAAAATAGAGCTCTCTTATATACATATAAAAAAGGATATAGAAATCACACTCACTGACACAAGCATATAATGCAAAAAGATACCGTGATGGAAGCAATTGTATCTTGCCTACTACGTAAAAACATTCGTTCTTGAAAATAAATGAGATGACCGAAAGTAATTGAGCAAAACAATAGCAAAAACATTCACCTCGAACAGTTTATTTACAATTTCGAGCACAATAATCAAAAACTGGCAAAGTACAATAAAAATACACAAAAATTGGAAAGTACAATAAAAGATATACACACACACACACACACACACACAAATACATATATATATACATATATATATATATATATAAAGAAATATAGTTTTAAGGCTTGCTATGTTTATGGAAGTGCTCAATATCACAGAGAGAGAGCTTTTGGGACTATAAAATATAAAATGGACATTGAAGTCAACACTCAGTGGCGACAGACTGTTTCATGCTAAACCTAATCGCCAGATCGAACGATTGCGTTTAGCATGAAACAGACTAACCTCAATAACAGTCTCTGGTTATTATATATATATATATATATATATATATATATATATATATATATATATATATATATATATTTTTGTGTGTGTGTGTGTGTGTGTGTAAAAATATATAATAGAAAATCGTTAGGTAAATAATCCAAAGTTCTTTAGTATTTTTTAAATTTTAAAAATCCAATAGAAAAGTTCTATATATATATATATATATATATATATATATTTATATATATATATATATATATTATATATATAAATACATCACACATATATATATATAGTTTTAGCCATGAATAAATTGATGAATAAATTGTCGTCTAAACAAAGAAAAGAAAATAATAATGACATCTCATTTTAACAGATATATTTAACAACATCACACAAAAATATTAACTAGTAAATTAATTCAGTATAATGGTGATTAGATTCAACGACGGCCTCCAAACAACTTCTAAAAATACTGCAAATCTTCTGGACTGTCTTCTTGTTTAAGTTAGTGAATGCTGCCATTTTCTTCAGTTCCTCTTTGGTGTTACAAGAAGTTTTGTTAGTCTCTCGCTCAACTGCGCCCCACAAGGAGGTGCAGTCTGAGGAACTAAGTGGCTAGATGCAAGGAGCGATGTGGTTGCAGAAATTGTCTGACAAACATGACTGGGTTCGCCTGCATGGTAGCTTTTGAGCCAATTCAGATCATTTATCTGAAAGACGAAGAAGACATTATAAAATTAAGATGTTTGTTACGATTTCTGGAAATGGATTGCACAGAGAAAGTTTTAAAATGCCTTCTACGTGAGTCAGATCCTTTTTAACAATACCTTCTAAATATATACGATTGTGGATACAGATACTCATTGAGTAGGTTGGCAGCTCGTATCCAAGTGTGGTTGTCTATTAGAGCGACTGACCAATCCCTTTTTCAGACGTCTACTCAGACAAATTTGCGTTTTTTCAACACCCACAGTGGCCACTTATGGTTTATACTGCGATTATGCTGAGCTGACCCTAGTTTCAGTTTCTGGGAGAGAGCACATTATCTGGCGTGACCAACAGTCTGAACAAAGCCAGTACGCTCAAACCATCGGTCACGATGACATGTGACTTTGTGCTAGCAAAACCACCGACGGCTCCCAAATATTTAATCTACCCAATTTCAGACATAAGGCCTAGGTCAACCCGTTGTATGCTTTTCAGACGCCGAACGCTAGTATATATATATATATATATATATATATATATATATATATATATATATATATATGTGTGTGTGTGTGTGTGTGTGTGTGTGTGTGTGTGTGTGTGTGTGTGTAAAATGGGATTAGCTTTGCCGTGAACCACTTTTGTACTTATTATGTAATTGTTCTGAAAGTTTGATTCAATAACTTAGTAAAATTAGTCCTCATGTCGTGTCTCACAGTGGCCTATGTCAGACTATGTAATGTATTACCTATTTAACAAACTATTCTCACGTAGGAATAATTCTGTAGCGAAATTGAATTCCACCATTTGTTCCTCTGCGAACAACTAATCTATGTTAAGTAGAATATGACATCTGTCCGGAAATGATCCAGCTATTTTAATATTCGGTTAAAAGTCGATTCTAGGAATGGCGCCGTCTTATCCACTTCAAAATACTCCCCTGGAACCTCATTCCTTTCTCAAAATGTCCTTTCAACTTTTGAAAATAGTCCGCAAAGTCATCTTTCGTTTTAAAATCTCCATTTTTAACGCCGATTTAATCTTTGTGGAAAGCTAAAAATCACTGGGAGTCCAAACAGGGCTGTAATGGAATGTTCTGCTAAAAGCTATGATCGAGACAAGAAAATGTACCAGTTGGGATATAAAATAGTTGAATACATTCAAAACAGATCTCACCTGTTTTCATATATATATATATATATATATATATATATATATATATATATATAATGTAAAAAGAACCAAAAGAATATAAAGGTTCATAACATTTATTTAAAAATGGCTCAATACAAGTGTAGAGGAATAAATATTTATTATAAACTGTTACATTTGTCAAGTTACCGCGACAAAAATACATATTTGTTTCGACCTACAAAAACGACTCGTCCGGCGGCTAACAATGGTCGTAATAAACGATTTTATTTAAAAATACGATTTATGAAATATCACTTCATTTATATTTTTGAAAATTTTCCATAGAAGGCAAAGAAACAAATATATATATAAAAAAAATAATAATTCATTCCTTAAGAGGAAATGAAAGAGAAAATATATATAGTACAGGTAATAGATCGGTTGGTATATAATCTAGGTTGATCCTAGTAATAACAAATATTAAAACTGATCCATAGAGAGCTCAATCGGGCTGATCTGAACCCACACGTCTTCAACACTTAAGTGTTTGTCTGGAAAGAAGGGATTAGAATTTATTTTCAATATCAGTTCCCCTCCGAGAGACGCCTTGTTTATGATAAGGGGCTTGTGTTGCGGGTGATCTAAAGTATATCATTATGGGGGAAGAAGTCTGGGGTTGGAGTTTATTTATGGTTAGAGCCTTTCGTTGTCTGTAACTAAATTTCGGTTCCCACTATGGGGTGCTCCGTATGCTAGCAACAACTGTGTTTCCCTGGGATTTACAGTAAATAGTATTTAGGCCATAAGGTTTTAATGTTATTAATAAGTTATGGAGAATTTAAATTTAAGACCAATTAAATTTAGGCATATCAGTTGACTGATGGATTCATAAATTGTGGGTAATGCCGGGACATCTATTGGAATAGATCATGCTATCCAAACCACATACGTGTCTGTGCGTTTACACATGCATACATTTATGTGTACACATATATGCGTATATAAGTAACCATAAGCACACGCGCACCCATACATACATATACATATATTGTTACGTAATTTTGAATCTGTTCTTATGTCAACATTTCGTAATTAGCTCCTCTCGTTGATTTAATAGTTTGGATTGATTTTTGTATTTTGTTATGCTGATTTTCTCTTCCAAACAAATAATTTCTAATCCTTTCCTTCCAGACAAACACTTAAGAGTTGAAGACAACTGGGTTCAGATCAGTCCGAAATAGACTATACTCATGCTGAGGTAATTTTGTTTTTGCCGTAAAATACGCGCGTGCGCACACTCACACACACACATATATATATACCAAATCGGTTGGGTTTCGATCCTAGTTTGGGACATTGGAATACTTAGTCGCACTGAGGAGCTGTTATACAGTGAAACAGTGTTTTCTGCGAATGACATAATTTAGCTCTTGAAAATATATTTCAATTGAGCACTGTTGAGTAATAAGCTAATTCTTTAAACAGCTACCTGCGTTAATGCAAAGCTCTTCACTAAAATGAATAAAGCATTATGGCTGATTGGCATTTGTTTACATTCGTAAAAACAATACGCTAGATTTAGCAGCTTCCCTCTGCCGAATGAAGATAGCTCAGTGGTAGAAGCTCTGACTGACACCTGGCTTGAGGCATTCGGGTGTCTAGTCGCACAGAGGAGCTGTAATACAGTGAGATGGTACTGTCTGCCAGTGATATATATATATATATATATATATATATATATATATATAACGGAATGATTTTTGTCCAAATATACGATCTCTCTGTCTCTCTCTCTCTCTCTCTATATATATATATTCTCTCTCTCTCTCTCTCTCTCTATATATATATATATATAAAGAGAGAGAGAGATGCAGACAAACAGACAGACAGAGATCGCATATTTGAACAACAATCTTTCCGTTATACATTGTTTCATTGATACGACTGAGAAGAAAAGTTATTATTCCGTTATTCTAATATCTGTAGTGTCAATTTCTTAACCATTTTGAAGAGTTCGTTGTTAACATATTTCTTTCTAATTTTCTTCTTATCATTTTATATTTATATATAAAATGGCAATTTCTGTCTGTTTGAATCAAGTTGCCGCCTAAACCCGAGGACCAATATTGATTAAATTTTACATACATGTTAAACTAACATCTAGTTTGTTACCAGGATATTTTTTAAAAATCTATATTAGGACCGCTTGGGCCCGAAGATATCAGCTCACCTCCGGGTCTACGCGAGACGCTGTTTAGCACTGTTGTTTAAGCAAGGGATCAAAAATTTGCTCAAAATCGCTTGTAAGCTTAAAATTCAGACAAATCTCTTTTCGTTTTAAAATTGGGACAGTACCTGAAGGAATCCTCTCATTGTTTGGGCCACCCACAAAACTAGCATGGCAGAGGACAACCTACGAAGGATTCAAAGGCAAACCTCAGAGGAAATTTCACGTTCAATTATGCCATTTACGATAAGGCATTAGCTGACCTAGACACCTGAGTGCAAGCTATGGAAGGCCAAGGAATTGCCACATTTGGCCTATCTCAACCCCAGCATATCAAATATTCATTTCCAGCATAATATCATTCCATGTAAATGCATTTAACTTACTGCTTCTCTAACAAATACTATACATTTAACTTGATACAGTCCAGTTAATAATTGGATCCGTCTTCATACGGAATTACTGGTACACTCATACAAATACATACACACACACAAAAATATATATATATATATATATATATATATATATATATATATATATATATTATAAATTAATTGATTTAAAATATGTTTTTTTTTTTCCACTACACAGTTCTATTTGTAAAAATAAAAATAACTATAAGAACACCGGATTTTATATCTTACTGTTCTTTCTTTATATATATATATATATATATATATATATATATATATATATATATATATATATATATATATATATGCGTGTTGGTGAGTTTGTACCTCTGTATTTGATATAATAAGGATGAGATGAACACACAAATAAAGGAGACGGCGTGACTAAACAATATAAATTCCTGATTATATCGATGTATTGATGTGTTCAAAATATAGCCAATCTTTATTGAATTTAACTCCTTAAAAAAGAAATAAACTTCCGTAAAAGAATGCAACAAAAACATGCAAACATTTCAGGAAAAAAATGTAAGAATGCAATAGTATGAGTCGCCTCTAAAAGGATCCTAGATTAAGCATAAAATGATTGGAATGGAAGAATCAAATTGTAGAACAGACTCCAAAGAAATACGAAAATAAAAGAAAAGTTTGATAATCCTTGCAAAAGTCCAGCTTTTGATAATAAGAATACCATTAATTTTCAATTCACATTTTCTATTGATTTTTTATGTAAAAAACAAACTGAGAAATGGCAGTCAAATTACTAGAAATTGAATTATCACTAACGAGTTCAACTGTATTCTGTTAGTTAGTATTTTGTTTCTTATTTGCTTACAGATTCTTTGTTTTCTCTTTCTTATTAAGCATATCAACAAATATATATATGCACCCAAGAACACGTTCTCTTAAAGAAAACATAGATGTTTTACATGAATAAGTCTATGGCCTAATGTAGAACATCCATTTTCTTTTTACTGAAATATGAATTCACTGCTGCACAGTGAACAACAACGTGATTAAGAACAAATAGTTTGAGTATACCTAAGACGATTGCGGATACGGAAACCCCCAGAACGAAATATAAAGAACCACATACATTAGTTAACAATCAAAAGATTTATAAATTCATTCGGAAATACACTCCCGGAGTTATATATAAAATAATGATAATATTGCAAAAATTAAAGAAATCTGGAGCAACATAAACTATAAAACAACCGATTTAATTCACAGATACACGGATGCTTATGTAGATAAAAATAAATATAAATCGTTCAAACGCGTTACTAGTACGAAATGGCATACTTTAGCAGAAGCAGTAGAAACAGCGACACAAAGGGAAGAGTTAGAAAAAACAAGAAAAAAATAATTAACAAATGAAAACGAGACCGGAGATATGAACAGTTAAACGCTGCATTATATAGATTGTTAATGAAAAGCATTAGAGATAAATGCAAGTAAGCAAAAGATATATAACTCTACGAGTTTTATGCAGAGATAGAAAAACTAACGAACATAGATAGTGATTTTCCAAGCGTAGCTTAGATGTAGCACAAGGCCGAAAGTATGGGGCACTCAGCGAGGATTGAAATCGCTACAACTCAGTTATAAAGGTTCTAGCAAGACAAGCTTGCTAACCATTGTACTGCCACGAGATGCCCAACTACCGAACATAGATATACAGGACAGCGTCTGGTTTATAGTGATAACCTTAATCTGCATAACCTTACCAATGTCATTTGCACAGTTCTCAGTATATAACAATCGTACGTAACCCTATCATTGCCTTCCTATATATATATATATATATATATATATATATATATATATATATATATATATATATACACTAGCAGCCATACCCAATAGTCGATCAGAAAAAGCGTTCAATTAGAATGGAGCAAAAGCAACATCATGTTTAGAGTCTATCTTCATTTATTTTAAAGTGTTTTCATTAAAAAAAAATTTGAACTAATGCAGTTACTGATATTAGAGAAGTCGTCTGTATTTATTCAATCGAAGTTAGCTGAGGTCATAAAGGGGTAAAACAGGCAACATGAAGACCCACTTCAAACCACAATTATTTTGGAGTTTTTGAAATTCAGTTTGTCAGTGCGCTACCAGGAATATAAAGAGGATACATTTATAAAGCAATTGTTAAGTCTGATGAAAACTGGTTGAAAGATCAACAAAAAAGAAGAAAGAAATCAGTAAAAAATTGTAATTTTTCGCTATTTACGCTGGTTTTCACATTTTGGGTGGATGCAATTATCAAGTTAAATGAGTGTTAAACAATCAAGATATTATTGGCTACAATTGAGTGAACTTTGTATTAAATTGCTTGAAAATTGAGGGAGTTTTTAGTTTAAAATTTGTGTTGAAATCGATTTGTGTTGAAATCAATATTTTGTTTTTCACGGTTTTTCGCTAAACGCAATGGCGTAGGAATAAAAATGACGTATAATTGAACTCGTCATGATGAAAGTAACCTACATACCGAGTTTGAACGAAATCGGAGAAAAAAGTTGAAATTATCGATTTTCGATCGGCCTAATGAATTATTGATTTTCTTTAAATTATTGATTTTTTACGCTAAGAACCTATTTCTTATATTGTGAAATACATGTGCCAAGTTTGGTCAAAATCGGTTTCATGGATCTCGCAAAACAAATTTTTACTACGTTAATAAATAAATAAAATAAGAAACAAAAAAATAAAAACGAGCAATATAATTTGACCCAAATAAATAAACAAAGCGACTTCCGGTAAAAATAACCGCCATAATAGAATACCCACAATGCACCACTAACCCGTATATATATATAAATAGCCGAGAAAAATAACAGCATATGTCGCCTGACGATTGCATATATATAGCATGAAACAGACAGTCGCCTCTAAGTGTTGACTTCTATGTTCACTTTTATATTTACACACGCTCTATCTCTGATATTGAGCACTTTATCCCATAAATATAGCACACCTTAAGACTATATTTCTTTATATATATATATATATATATATATATATATAAAAGGAGCTATAAATAAATTGTCGTCTCCTGCATCTCTTCTGGAGGGTCTCCTTGTTGAAGTTGGTGAATGCTACTTACCTTCAGTTCTGGTCTCTCGCTCAGCTGCACCCAACACATAATAATGAAAAAGGTTTGCAGTCTGAGGAGTTAGGTGGCCAGATGTATACGGTTATGTGGTCGCAGAAATTATGTGACAGGCATTACTGGGTTCTTTTGCTTGTGTGGCATGTTAAAGAGTTTTGTTGCCAGATATAGGGTCTTCCAGCAACCCAGGGTAGCACTACCTCCGTGTTGATTCCGAGGTCCTAGGGAAGATGAATGGAGGCATAACATCGACATCACTTGTGATCACGCCTGACATTCATTTAGACACATCCAACTCTTTCCAAATCCTCTTCGCTGTCTTTAAATTGATACCAAAACAGTCAGAAATGGCCGTATTGGAGCACCCCCCGAATGTCAGAAAGTACAGCATGCCGTTTCCAAATTTCTGGTTGAGTGAATTGTGTTATGGTGTTCTTTTTCTCACAGACGGCGACCAACTAACCCTACTATACTGTGTAGGGCATCAAAATTTAAAACAAATAACGCGCATGTGCGAAATTAAAAATATACAATGGCGAAAATGTACCCCTTCGCTGCCACACACACACACACACACACACACGCACATATATATATATATATATATATATATATATATATATATTCAATTCTCGGTAGTGGCTGCACAGTGCTGATGAGTCCAAAATATAAGACAAAACGACCGTCCAGTGCTTTCTGCATTCTGTTGATGTTTCTTCTAGACTTGATGTGACTATGATTATCTCAAATCCTTTTAATAAGTTCTATCACACACACACACACACACACACACACACACATATATATATATATATATATATATATATATATATATATATATATATATATATATATATATATATATATTTCCATCTGTGTGGAAAGAGTCCTATATTGATGAGCACCCTTTTGCTCACAACGAATTCCGCCACCGACGACATATATATATATATATATATATATATATATATATATATATATATATATATATATATGTGTGTGTGTGTGTGTGTGTGTGTGTGTGTGTGTGTGTGTGTGTGTGTGTGTGTTCTTCAGAAATTTAACATTTTCATCCTCTCTCTCTTTTGTTTATGTATATATATATATATATATATATATATATATATATATAAATTGATCTACAGACATTTTAGCTCTACTCATTATATTTATATACATATATATATATATATATATATATATATATATATATATATATATATATATATATATATATGACGTTATATCTGCTCCTGAAAATTAATTTCAGTTGAGCACTCTGGGGAGGAGGTGTGGGTTCGTAAACAGTGACTATTATAGCTATATAGCGAGACTCTTCACGAAAGCGAATTGAGTCACTGTCAGTCACTGGGCATGTTTCTAAAAATAAATATGCTAAAAATCCGCCTTCTTAACTACCGTGTGCCGACGGCTTAGTGGTTAGAATCTCCGACTGACACCAATTCAGTCGGGTTTCGATCCTAGCTAGAGGCAACCGGATGTCTAGCCGCACTGATGAGCTGTAAACAGCGAAATAGTCTGTCTGTGGTTGACGTTATATATATATAGGCTAGATTTCTTTTGCAATACCCTGATGCTTGTTGAAATCTTTACAGTATTTATTACTGTTGAATTTGTCACTAAATTTTTTTGTCGCGATTTCCAAACTCTACGTTTCGTGAAATTTCGCAAACCAATCGATGAAATTTGTATAAGCTTATTTCTTTAGAAAAATACTTTGAGAAAAAAACCCTACTTCGCGATTTAATAATTTCTTTAATTTAATTAAATTTTATATGACTTCATGGTAAACAATATTTTTTAAGAAAATTTATTTGTTTACCATTTTCGTTTTAGCAGCGAAGAATTTCTTACAGGTTTTCTAACCATTGAGCAACATGCCATGTGTAAATATTTCTTTCTGGAGCTAAATTTTAACTTTTTAAAGCGTTTGGCCTTGTGATTTGTTTATAGTTCTTGCAAATGCAGGACAAATTGGAAACTGGTTTCCTGTATATAAAAATTTAAAGAAAAGATATGTAAAAAACAGTTTTGCAATTTTATTAAATAAATATTTATTTTAATCATTAAATATTTTAAAATAGTGAGAATATTTTCTGTTGTAAAATTATATAACATTCTATTTTTCCCCAAAGATTTATTGTCCAAAGCTACGTAAACTAGTAAAACAGACTCTACGTTGTACACACTTACATGTTTGCACTTCTTCCCAAAATTTGGTTCCGATAGATCATTGTATGCCTATTTTAGAGGCGTGACGAACGGACGGACTAACGAATGTTACAAAATTTCATATATATATATATACATACATATATATATATATATATATATATATATATATATATATATATATATATATATATATTGATGGGGACAGATGGATTCTTTGATTTTAACAATACATCACTCCTCCCAATATATATATATATATATATATATATATATATATATATATATATTCGGAGGCATTCTTTCATTATAGTTCCTTAACAATAAAAGAGAAACTGTCGGAAAAATGCATCATAATTGGGATGATGATGTTTAAAGAAATCCTGTTTGTTATTCATGTTAAATGTTGTGGATTCAGTTTTATGCTGTTGTTGTTACGTGACGTCCGCTTTAATATAATTCTTCAATGACAATTCTATAAAAAATTATTTGTCAGGTTGCAGAAGACGTTATCTTGAAAATATTTCAATGACTTTTTTTCATCTCTATTAATGTAATGTTAAAGAAATTATTGGATATATAAATATATAAACACGAAAGTTTAACTGAAAATTAAATATATATTCGTCCTCTGAGTTTTTCAGGAAACATGTATCATTGTGTGTTTGAGAATCATTTAATAAAATAGTTCAAATGCATTATACAGGGTGCGACGGGTAAATTTTCGCCATTTTATATTTTTAATTTCCGCATGCGCATTGTTTGTTTTAATTTTTTTAGACTGCACAGGATAGTAGGGTCAGGTGGACACCGTCTGTGATAAAAAAAAAAGCATTATGATGCAATGCACCCCGCCACAAATTTGGAAACGACATGCTGTACTTCTTGGAATTCGCTCCGGAAGCTCCAATACGAACATTTCAGAGTGTTTGGGTGTCAGTCGTAGGGCAGTGCTGAGGATTCGGAAAGAGTTGGATGAGTCTAATAGTAATTACGAAAGTGTTTGGCGTAATCACTAATGATGACGAAGTTATTCTTCCATTCAACTTCCCACAGGGCCTAAGACTCAAAACATCGAGTGCCTTGAGGAATTAGTGCTTACCTTGGTCAGGAGGGTGGCTGATAGAAGATTCTGTGTCTGGCAATAGGACTCTGCAACATGTCACACAAGCAGAAGAACCCTACCATGGCTGTCAGACAATTTCTGCAACCGCATCACACTTTACATCTGGCCTCCCAATTCCCTAGACTGCACCCCCTTGATTATTATGCATGGGGCGCAGTTAAGCGAGAGACCAAACAAAACTCCTTGTAATACCAAAGATGAACTGAAGGCAAGGATGATGGCGGCATTCATCAACTTAAAACAAAGAAACCGTCCAGAAGTGACATTGGAGATTCCTAAGTCGTTTGGAGGCTGTAGTTGAAGCCAATGGCGATTTTATTGAATAAATTTACTCTAGAGTATTTCAAGATATCTGTGTGTAATTTTGGTAAATATATCTTTTAAAATGAGTTCTCAGTATTATTTTCATTTTTGCATCATTTAGACAACAATTTATTCATCGCACCCTGTATATGCCTGTATATTGTATGACATGAAGGTGGGAAAAGCGTGTTCAAAGAAAACCAATATTTAAGTACAGATAATAAATCTAAATTAAGCATGTTGCTCAACTGCTTTCTCGAGAGCCTGTACTTTATAATTCCCCATAAGTTTTTTATGGGGTTGAGGTCAGGAGATTGGGGCGCCCATGTCATAACACTAACCTGCTTGAATTTAGCTCAACTTTCGTTTCATCGGAGAAGAGAACATTTAGTAAAAAAAAATCAGGTAAGTCACTTTTATCGAACAGCACTGTAAATGTCTCATACTTTCAAAAAAAAATGGTCTTCTTTGTAATCGTTTTTTTTTTTTTTGCTTTGCCAAGATGTTCCATTTATTTACCAACAATTTATTCATCGCACCCTGTATATGCCTGTATATTGTATGACGTGAAGAGTGGGAAAAACGTGTTTAAAGAAAACCATTATTTAAGTACAGATAATAAATCTAAAGGTCGCGACAGCAACGTGTGTGTTAGGATCTGTCGAGTAAGGGTGGAAACTGATGAATGCGAACTTTAACAGTTGTGTATATTTGGCGAATTTAAGAAGCGCTTTTTGATGACTATCCTTTGAGCAAAATCCCGACATTGACAGACTGACATATATGGCCACCTCCTTTTAACTCTTGATATCTCACAAACAACATAAGCATTTTCAGTCAAAATGCAGGATGATGTGCAGATAGGTATTAATCATTAAAATATATATCATCCCTTGTGATGCTCGTCGGACATACATACAGTGCTGTTCGATAAAAGTGACTCACCTGATTTTTTTTTACTAAATGTTCTCTTCTCCGATGAAACGAAAGTTGAGCTAAATTCAAAGGGTAAGATGTAAAAATCCGAAGAAGAAGCTTTGAAAGCTCTTTGAATTTAGCAGTAAGTACTGTCAATCATCCGTTCAGTATAATGTTCTGGGGATGCTTTTCTTTTCATGGAACTGGTTTCTTGAAACCTATTGAAAAGACCCTCAGGAGCGAGCAGTACAAGAGAATTTTAGAGTCTTGTCTGCTCCCTTCTGCTGAAAGGGTGCAAATCGACCCCACCATGCTCATTTTTATGCAGGATAATGCTCCCTGTCACAAATCAAAATTGATGAAGGAATACTTTGATGAGAAACAGGTGAGTGTTATGACATGGGCGCCTCAATCTCCTGACCTCAACCCCACAGAAATCTTATGGAGCATGTTGCCCAGCTGCTTTCTCGAGAGCCTGTATTTTATAATGCTGCATAAGTTTTCTATGGGGTTGAGGTCAGGAGATTGGGGCGCCCATGTCATAACACTCATCTGCTTGAATTTAGCTCAACTTTCGTTTCATCGGAGAAGAGAACATTTAGTAAAAAAAATCAGGTGAGTCACTTTTATCGAAAAGTACTGTAAATGTCTCATACTTTCAAAAAAAAAAAAAAAAAGGTCTTCTTTGTAATCGTTTTTTTTTTTTTTCCAAGATGTTCCATTTATTTACCAACAGATTATTTTGCGTGTTTTTTTCTTCTTTTTTTTCCATCGGAGTCCAAGATTCATACCATACTTATTTTTATACAGAACATGAAAAGCGATGTGGGGCCAAAGTTGGGACCACAGAAATAAAACACGGAACACGGATTAGAATGTAAGAAAGATATATTAACAACAGGTTACAGAGATAGTGTAAGCGGAGCTTACTATATGTTAGTGTCCAATATTGGTAGTCGTACTAGACTCTCACTGTCTCTCTCTGTCACTCTCTAGATGTCTCTTACTTAATATAGGCCTGGAATAGTCTATTGTGTAGGTAGTTTCCGGTCTCACAATAAAAAGTTAATGAAATTTAAATGTGTACTTTCCTTTTAATGTTCCGTGTCCCTTCTAAACAAGAGAATTTTGGGCTCTCCACAAATTTCCCGCCTTTGTAACGTTATTTGACCCCTTATTATCCATTCCATTCCTGCTGTGCCATACATTTACAGAATCCCGTTAGATAGGCTACTTTTTATTTCTTTTCATCCCTCTTGTCTTCAGTGCCTTCTGTTAGAGTCCATTTTTCCGAGTCCACATTCCTCATTATGGATCCCAGAAATTTTAGCTGTCTCTTTCTGATTATAAGTATTCTTTTTGTTTGTATTTTCCTTAAAGCTTCCCCGTTGCTCACGTCTTTCATCTAAGGTATTCACAGCATCCTTCTGTAGAACGGCGGCCCTTTCGCTTCAGGTAAGCAAAGTTACTATTTGATAATAGAATGAAACAGCGTATTACATCTCGAAAGTTTTGTTGATTATTGGCGGCTTTGCAAGAGTGTGCTGAACAACAGACTATCCACAATTACTCTTCTATCCAATCAATTCGAAGTTCTAACTTGCTCAGCTGATAAGGGTGAATGTTTTGCTTGTACATTCTAATCCAACTCAACACTTGATTCATCTGGAATACCCACACCTGATTTCCCTCTTAGAAATGAGGCTCTATTTAGTGAGGTCTATGGTATTGGACATCGTCTCTAAATTAGACTCTCATAAAGCAAGTGCTGCTGACAGGGTACCAACTGTAGTCCCAAAGAAATGTGCTCCTTAACTGGCTCCAATTCTCTCCAAACTATATAACTATTGCCTCGCCGACTCTTGTTTTCCAACCTGTTGGAAGTCCTCATCTGTTGTCCCAGATTTAGGAACTCTGGAGACCATTCTAACCCATCTAACTACCGTCCTATCAGTTTCCTACCACTCTTCGGCAAAGTCTTCGAAGCTTTAATCAATGCTGAATTAATTAAGCAGCTTACCTCCCATAATCCAATCTCTGACAAACAATATGGTTTTTGCTTTGCTTGGTGTACCGCTGACATACCTTCCGCCATAACTGAATCTGTATACCATGCTCTTGATAATCTAAGGTGTTTGATAGGGTTTGGCATAGCGGCCTTCTTCGTAAGCTTCAGGGATACGGTATTACAGGACGATTAATTTAATCCTTCCTATAAAACCGTGAAATGAAGGCCGTTCTAAACGGATTCTCCTCCAGTTCCTTTCAACCTAAGTCTTGTGTTTCCCAATCATATATCGTGAGTCCTACACTGTTTCTGATCTTCATCAACAATCATCCTGATGTCAGGAGTTCTCAATTAGTCATCTACGCAGACAACACTATCATTTATTCCTATCTCAATAGTAAATCCGGAATTGCTGACAAAGATAACCAGACCGTTAATCTCGAAAAGGACCTCTAATCTGTGTTTGCCTGTGGCAGGAAATGGCTTGTAAACTTTAATGCCCCAAAACGAAACTGTTCTCATTTACCCGCCATAGAGAAACATCCCTACTTCCTACCAGCATGTCTGATGCTCAACTTCACGAAAAGGTTTCTCTGTACCTTCTTGGCCTCACGTTTTCCACTGACCTGACGTAGAACAACTACATTGAATTAATAGCTTCATCTACCTCCAGGAAATTTGCTTCTCAGTGTCACGCTAGAAGGTTTTTCTCGTTTGAGACCATCCTTCAAATACTCAAATATACCCTTCTACCTTGCATTGAATACTATTGTCATATATGGTATAGTGCTCCCGATATTCATCTCGACGTTCTCGAAAAAATTCAAAGACGGATGTGCAATGTGATAGGTCCTGACGTGGCATCTCGACTCTACTTACTTTCTTATCGACGTGATGCGGCTTCCCTCCGTATTTTCTACAAACATTATCATGACAAATGCTCTGACGAGTTATTTTCACTGGTGCCCCAATTGCATGAATTTTAAGCGTCGAAACAGTTAAATGTTACCGCCTCTTCTACTCCAACAGCTTCTTCTCACGCACAGTGGAACTCCCTTCCTCTTACGTGCTTCGTTGATAACGATAACCTTAAAATATTCGAATATAATGTCAATCTACATTTTCTGATGACTTGGTCTTGATCCCTGTCCTGCTCTTTATCTTTTTCTCAAATACCTCTGTTTACTCTTAGTTTCCCTCTCTCTAACCACTTCATGCTAGTGGCAATCTCGCTTTGCTTGGGGTGAAATGATTTAAAAAAAAAATTAATTATTTAATCTGAGAAAATTGTTCACCATTCACTGTGTTGAGGGGTCCACCCCTTTTTATAAATTGGACTCACCCAGTATATACATATACTACTGCCAGTGAAGACCCGAGGGAGCAAGACCGAAAAGTCGAGTCAAGAGTGACAGAGTAAAAGGTTGTAGGTAACCGGAAGGGTGAGGGTGAGGTAACAGCGTTGTAGGAGTCACAGTGAGCGAGCACATAGACTCAGTAAGAAGTTATACAGCGACACTTCAATACCAAAGACTGTATATATATATATATTGCTACTAACCCGTATTCCTGGAACTACTAACCTGCTTTACCAGTTTGTATTATTACACTAATACATTATTGTTGAAACTTGAATAAAGCATGGAATAATAATAATACAACACAAAATGTACTTAAACAAAATGTATTGACACAAGAACGTGTACACAATATTTGCAGATAGTTTGGTATATTCTTGGGAAGACCGTTCCTGTAGAATGGGTTGACATTAGTCGCAGTCGGGCAGAGTCTCTGCATTGGATCTCTTCTTCCTCCCCCGTCTTCCTGGTACCAACCATATTTATATGGTCGGTACTCCACTATGTAAATTAGGTGGATCGTACCACAAAAATTATTTTCATATATTCATTCCTGGCGTTTGTTATTTATTGGTACCGGATTTCAACCCGGAATCCACAGCACACTGTCATACAGGATGATTGATATTGCATAAAATTTCCGAACACATTTCATCATTATTAATATTCTGTTTAAGTCCATCATTATTGTTTCTTAAAACATTGTTTAGCTTTTGGAAGGCATCTTTCGCTATTCCAATGTGCCTTCGGATTTTTGTGTCACATAATCTGTTGTCTATTATAACACTTACTAGACATTTAAAATTTAAAATTCTGTACTTGCTTGATTTTGAAGTTTCCACATAGTAGCTAGCATCTTGGTTTTCCTTCTTCATGAAAACCATTCATTCTGTCTTTTTTTTAATTGGTGTTTAGTATTTTCTTCTGCGTTTCCTTTACTAAATTGTCTACTTTTTTCCTGTAATTTTCTTTCTATGTCTGCCATCAATACAGTGTTATTTTTGTATTTTATATTAAGATTATGGAGCAAAATAAAAATTCCTGGTAGGATTTCTAGTCCTCTTGGGATTGCTTCGCGGTTTAGGTTGGATATATCTGGTGAGAAGACGCATCCGTGTCTCAACCCGTTTTCTTTGTACTTTTCTGTGTACTTGCTGAAATCATTTTATATCCGTGTGTGTGTAACCATTATATACAAACTATTGGTTCCGATGTACGCGCATGTATGTGAATATACATAAATTAACACCTAGATTTATAATGGAAAACACAAATATATACAGAAATAATTAATTAAATAATATGCAGAAGTAATAAATTAAATTCGCCTCTACATTGCAGATGCAATTATAGGCTTCAGTCAAAATAGATTCATTTCCATTTGTTGATTGTTCAGTCTCTGCCCGTGTCGAAAAAGTCTGTCTATAGCCCGGTTTCTAGGGTCACATTGATTTCTTATGAAAACGGATATTTCCCTTAGTATATACATTGCATATTTATTGTATTTTTTCTGCCGCTTACCAAGTACATATGTGATACACGCTTGGATGATCATGTCTCTTTCGACTCATGACAAACTCGGCAGAATATTTTCCCCGCAGTAGGTTGCCGTTTCATTCTTCGATAGACTGGTTACCAACCAAGGCTATGGGACAAACTCTGTCCTGTTATTCAACCCATACCTGAGATGGATTATTTGCACGTAAGTGAATGTGATGGACCCGATTGGAATTCGAACTCAGATCTCTGATTTCTTGTTCCCAGTCAATATCCATTACACCACTACACACATCCTTTGATTTATTTATTATTAGGTTGGTGCAAAAATAATGACGTAAGAATGTCGTTTTTTGACGTTAAAAAATACGTCAAAAACGACATTATTACGTCATTATTTTTTTTGCACCAACCTAATAATCCGCAAAAACTTAGTGTTTTAGGGGATATTTCTGATAGTATTTATACAGCTCTAATCCCAAGGCAGACGCGTGAAATAAGCTTCAGTCATTAATCTGTGATAATATTACTTGGCACTCTCAGTACTCACACTGACAGATATTACTTCTCTCTCAATATACCATGTTCTGTCAGGACGCAAGCGGTCATGAGTCTCCACAGTTTCTTGGTTTTTGTTACTATTACTAATACTTGTTCCCTTATGACTCTCTCTTTGTTATTTTGTTACTTATCCCGTCATTTATTTTCTCAAACTGGTTGAAGTTAATCGATGTTTCCCTGCTTCTTTTGTGTAATGTGAGCGTTAAATTCCATAAGCCTTCTTTCCGCAATATGTCACAAATAAAACACTGATTTATGATTTTACGAAAAAAAGTTTCTTTTCATTTCTAGTTAGAACTTGCACATTCGTCGAATGTTCTGTCCATGTAATTCTCAACATTCGACGTCAGAAGCACATTTCAGCTCTTTCAAGACACTTCAGTTTCTTAGAAAGTGTCCTGTATATTACATGAAAATTACGTAAAACACTAATTGTGCCTCATTTCTTTCTTAAATGTCAAAAAATGCGGGATATATTCAAATTATACATCGCTTAAATCATGTAAGATTAAAAAAAATTATGTTGCGCCAATCTCTCCACTAAATGGGATCAACTCGATTGGAAAATGAGCATTTGAAATTCCAAGCTTTTCTTGTAATGAAACATGTACAGCAACCTGTCTAGCAATCGTATAACCTACCAACCAGGCTTGATATATATATATATATATATATATATATATATATGTGTGTGTGTGTGTGTGTGTGTGTGTGTGTGTGTGTGTGTGTGTGTGTGTGACAAAGTGTAAAAAGTGTCCGTGTAATGCGTTTCGAAATTTAAAATTCCCAGCGTCTCTCGACCGTGAGCATGTGTAATCGCAACACTTCGGTTCACGAATTTAATTCGTTCCTGAAGGCCGTTCGTAACCCGAAATGTCCGTAAACAGAAACTATTTTTCCAATAGGCATAAATGTAGAAAAAAAGTCATAGTAGAATAAAATTGGGAAAGTTAAACACGTCACAACACACATATGTATACAACATGGCGGTCAACATAGAAATGATTCCGTTCAGTTTAACTCGGTTCGGCAATGTTGTTCGAGAACCGAAATTGTGTTCAATAACCGAGGTGTTTTCATCTTGTATTTTCAGTTCTTAAATCGTTTAGTTTGACATGTGAGTCGTTCGAAAACCGAGGTCTCTCTCTCTCTCTCTCTATATATATATATATATATATATATATATATATATATATATATAACGAGATATATCCATATATATATATATATATATATATATATATATATATATATATAAGAGCTGTCCACATATATATATATATATATATATATATATATATATATATAACGAGAGCCGTCCATTTCGAACATAAATTTCATATCAGCTGATCAGGTAGCAGATAATATAATCTGAAACATGACAAGCAAGCCTTTTGGAGCCGCTAACAAAAGGACCTCCGTACTATGAATGTATGAAGGGTGGAGAATGTGTGTATTGCATGCAATCCAAGAAAAGAATGAATTGCAAATAAAAACAAAACTGTAAAGGACGAGAAAGACGAAAGAAGAAATGAGAATGATAAATTAGAAAGGAAAGAATGAGAGAACAAATGAGAAAAAATAGGACTGAATCAACCAAAATCGATAATGAAAGAAGCCGGATTCAGGGACAAAATACAGGAACAAAGAAAAAAAAACTAACGGAAAATAGATTGTAATCAGTGGAGAGCTAACAAAATAAAACAAAACAAATGCAATTGAATGAAAAAAAGACGTAGGTAAAATCCCCAGCCAAATGATGAAATATGCCTTTATGTTGCTTTCTCTCTCGATATACCCGACTCTTTTGTCAATGCACTTAATTCATTGGTAACTATTAATCACATAGCTAAGACTTTGTAATGGAAACATTCTTCTTCTTCTTCTTCTTCTTCTTCTTCTTCTTCTTCTTCTACTACTACTACTACTACTACTACTACTACTGCTAGCACTACTACTTTGTGCTGTGTCCCTTCACAGCCTTGGAGAACATGGCTCCGCACAACGTCCTATCCTTTGTAGTTCTCAGCAATGTTTCGCTCCTTACTATGAAAAATTTCTCAGAGTTAACCTGTAGAAAAAGACAATATATATAACGGTAAAAGTATTATTAGTTGACGCGTTTCGTCTAATGTGGATTTTTTCAAGGCAAAATCGAAATGAATTTATTGTAAACAAAGTAACTATTAACAACAAACAAAATGTCCTTAGCAACTAGAAGAATTTAGAAACCGCTATTGTATTCATATTGTCAACTGAAATTTGCGCCATCTATTTTCATGTGTACAAATATTGTTTTTATTGTTGTGTTGACAGATTCAACTATTTTCTTTTGATTTAGTCCTGTACGTCGGCTTGGGAGAGTAGTAATTTGGTTAGGAAAGGTGATATTGGGATATTAATCTACGCCCAGGTTTTTGCCTTGAAAAAGTCTACATTGAACCAATCGCGTCGGCTAATAATACAGTTTTCCTATTGTTTTTTACCTTTATACTCCATACTGTTTACACCAATACTTGTTGCAACATCAATTTACACAAGCACGTTTTATATATATATATATATATATATATATATATATATATATATATATATATATATATATATATTACTCTTTTTCCTTCTGTCTTTGTCTTCTATCCCCTCTTGGCTTCAATCTATTCTGTGATTGCCAAATCCAACAAGTGCTCATTTCTCATTGGGTGTCCCATTAGTATAAGTGTCCATTTTTGTTTCATTTTCTTTAAAGCTTCCTCATTGATCACATGTTCTTTCCATGGTATTCTCGGTTTTCTTAATAGACTCAAATCTACGTTGTCTCAAGCCGTGTGATGAAATAAAGGAGCATTGATGTTACAAATTAGCGAATATTAGAGATCTAGATCCAACTAACTGGAGACAAAAGTAACTAATTTCTATCTTGTTTCTATGTTTTATATTGATATACTGAACAAATAGTAACTGTTCGATATAGACAAATTGACAGCTGGACTAAAAATGACCTACAATCTCCTGCTAACAGGGACATGTCAGGGCTTGTTAATTTTAACACCTCAAAAACAAAACTTCTTTTTTTTAATCCTCTGACTGATGCTAACCCCTCCTGACATAAAGTGGAAAGATTATATAGAATTAATTGCTAGGAAATTGCTAAAGATTTTGTTTAGAATTTATTTATTAGTGGTATATCAACTCCTTATGGGTCATTTAATACCGAAATTTAATTTTCTTGGGAGCATTTGCAAAAGTGTATTACTGCTAATTTTTTTACTATGAAAATACATTGCAGATCATTTTTTTACTATGAAAATACATTTCTGGTATTTTCACTATAAAAATGAATTTTTATACTCTTATAATATCTTGACCTCAGTTTGTGGTTTAACAGTTTTTCCATAGCTGGGATCCTAGCAGGTTCTACCACATCGGGTGAGGATGGATGTGGGAACAACAGCAATTAAGATGTGGTTCAACGCTCCTGAAAACCTCTAATCTCCATATCAGAAGCCTTGGTGCAGGATGTAGTTTATCGTGCAGGATGATTTCTCATAAGAAATTTGGTTCACTGTCTCATGCCACACAAATCTTACATATTTATGTCCACCATTCGTTCATGCTTTGGATATTACTGCCACATATGGTCTGGTATTCCTACTGTATATTTAGAGATTCTTGATAAAATTCAAAGAAGAATCTGCAATGTTATTGGTCTTCACCTGACATTTCGGCTTCAGTCCCTTTCTCACTGCCTAATGTAGCTTTCTCGTCCCTTTTCTAGAAATGTAATGGTAATTGTTCTGATTAACTTTCTGATCTGATTTATTCGACTTTGTTTAGACATTGTCTACTAGCGTTCATGGTACATAGGTAACTACATCTACTATTTTAACTATTAAAAAAACTGAGTTTAAAATAATACACTTCTGTACGAGGTTAAGATATGTGTTTAGAAGGGTGGAATTATCTTAAATACAGGATTTAAATTTGGGCTTAATTTAAGCTCGACATAGAAACCTACACTATGAAATTAAGGGCAGTACTACATTGGCAACAAGGTCTTTTAGGGAGACCACAGTTGTTTTCCTTTGGGTTGAGTTCATGGGGGTTCAGCCCCTTTAGGGAGGAGAACTCTTCTCTGTCCCTGTTTTTTTTTTTTTTTTTTAGGAACGGTCCTTTACCTTCCTGATCACAAGGGCGTCCACACCCGTGGAAATTGGTCAACACTAACTTGGACAAAAAAAAAAGTAATTTTGATTCACCAAGCTACGGACGGTCAAAGGCCATGAGGCTTATATGTTATTTCTCTGTTCTAGTTCTGTAAACATTCTTGTCCTTTGGAAAGTGTGAACAATCATTTGTTTGGGGGCATGTCTAAATCCTTTTAATATGTATATGTAAGATGTTTGCCTTATTAAATCTTTTGTTTGTTACGGGCGCGTATATCGTCTTTCTATATTCGCATTCATCGTTAGTGTATCAATGGCTACGCTAATGCTAATATTAATATTGGTGTGCTACTGGAAGGCTAAAACGCATTATTCTTCCTAAAACTAAATAGACGGTAAACTATAGCTGGCTGATAAACCATACTAATAGTCTGATCAATTTACAGCTGAATTGGTTAGATACAAGGGTAAGTTCTATGCTAACATTTTCTTCCCTCGCACTTCTCCCCTGTGAAAGTCTCTTCCTGCTCCAACCTTTGATCTTAAAAAAATTAGATGCAATGTCAATGGTTATCTACTGTCTTCTTGATTACATTTCTATTGTTATTGCTCCTTAATAATACCTCTCTTTTTTTCTTATTCTTTCACATTTAGTAACCACTTGTGTCTTAGTGACTTTACTGCCTTGCTTGGTGTGAAATGATTAAAAAAAATAACGAGAGTGCAACATGTTATATTTCGACTATAAAAGTAATATTTACCACAACACACAGCATCGTTAATCGGGATTAAGATAATGCCTCAGTGAATATCTATAATAAAATCTGCGTTGCTAATTGTGCAGCTGTTAATTTTCTTTCCTTGACGATGAACATTTTTCTTTTAGTGATTTTGAAAGCGGTATTCTTTTTATCATTAAGTTGTTAAACAAGTTGGTCGCGATGAAGCTAGTGACAATGTTGCTGTTACGGACATTGATCATGACGAAAATGATAATGCTTTTGTGAATGGTTATAACGTCATTATTTTTTTTACCATAACAACGTAGATTTTTCCATTTTCATGAACTGTGGGTTTTTTTGTTGTCCATTTAGTGTGTATTTGTGTTTTAAGATTTAAGAAATGTTAACGAAAAGCCAGTAATTATACTTACAACCAAAAAGCGACTAGGCTATATAAAGATGAATCCGTGAGAATGTAAGATTTACAGGAGATGTTGAAACAAAAGGACCCAGCGAGTAACTTACATAACTATTGTTATTATTTCAATTACATCGTTCAAACTGTTGTTCTAATCTTTATTGCCATATTCAAGACGTTTCGGCATTTGTAGGCTCCGTCCTTCTTTAAGTGATATTCTTTGGAATTTCGAATTAAATCCTTTATTAGTCCACGGAGGCGGGGGGGGTGTTCTAATTTCTCGTTCTATGCGTTTTGGGGATATCTCAGTTACAGTTGATTCACTTTAAAAACTCAACTCTCCAAGTTTTTTTTTCCCCTCTGCTGTGGCCAGATATTGAACTCACAACTCTTTGGGTCTAGTCACTTTTTGGATTACTAAACGAATACTTTTATCCACTGGTTCAGAAATATAGTCAGCTATTGTTATTATTAAGTTAAGAACTTTTGGCGTCAAGAATATCTTTGTGGAAAGACCAAATTGCAAATGTGGTGATTTCGATTGTTTGCAAACGAGAAACAAGAAATGAGAAAAAAACTTAACGGGTTTGTTTGAATGACTGCGGGAGAGGAGATGCAAAAAGCGATATTAAAGGGCCAAGTTTTATTTCTAGGAACCAAATATAGAAAGTTGCGAATGGTCATGATCCCATATCCTGGCTCTGGCTATATAAAAGAAAGAATGTTGGTGTCACTGCAAATGAAGACGAATATACAATTCAGTGTGTTCTTTATCATGATAAATTTAATTATTATCTTATGATTAATATAAACGATGAAATTTGGTTGTCTATAAACGCGTAGATATTGATGCTAATAAGTTTATAATCGCGAAAATAATGACGAGCGTACTATTAATACATCGCCTTTTGATGATGATAACTTTTCTGTCTCACAGAACAAATTTCCTGATACTGACGATTTTCATCAATGATGGCAGTTTTATTATTATTATGCTGTCCCTTGTCTATTTTCTGTCCGCGCATACAAAATGGCTATCATTTCTTTCAGCGCTGACACTGGAGAACTCAGTTGGCTGATTAATTCGTTATTAAGGTCCGGCGCGTATCGGTAGCCTGATGGAAGATAGGAGATAGCAGTCGATGCAACACCTTCACCCGATTTTCTCTGAATCTCATCTTGCCAACCCCAGCCATTTTCTTTCTTTCTTTTTCTGTCTGTTTTCCTCATCCACCATCTTTCTATCAAGATCCATATGCGTTATCATTGAAGCACACACTCGACTTGAGTGTGATGAATGGTACCCCAACACTTAAACTAGGAACGTGCACGCCTAACACATGGTCATATCTCACGATTAACGCGACCAGCTTCATAAGTCTTCATTGGATAACCACATATTCGGTTTCATGATTGCTATATCGTTATCTTTTTCGACAATAGTTATATATTGGAGTTTGTTAGATTTTTGCGCGTTCGTACCGAACAGGTTTGACTGAGATCAACAACATTCACTGTGCAATTAAATATCTAAAGAGACAGTGTCGCCAGATGGAGATATAACTGTGACAATAGTAAATCATAATATTACCGTTTTATATCTGTCTTGTAGATACCCACTGGTTCTTTCTGAAACCTATATAAAAATTCAAAGATTTACAATCCTGATTTTCAAGTCAAGCACGTCCTCCCACAAAATGCTAAATTCCTAATATGCGGCCCTGTTTATTTGAGTGTTTTGTAACACTTACAAAAAACAAAGAGTCTGGATGCGGGTAGTTCAGAAATTTTCAACCGGTGTGCTGCGATATACTGGTATATAGTGTGTGGATCTTAGGTGGGCCCCGCAAATATTTGAAGGTCATTAATTAAATTAAATGCATTGAATTACCTATATATATATATATATATATATATATATATATATATATATATATATATATATATATATAATAAAATAGAAGGAACTGGTTAGGTAAATAATCCAAAGTCCCTAGTATTTTAGTTATTATTTTTTTTTTAAAATAGTGCTCGATACAAAAGTAGAGCATAAATATAATTATTTATTAAAAAATATGATTCCAACTCGCGACATAAGAGGTCTCATGTTTCAAAACAAGAGTCGAAAACTTCAATATAATTATTTGAATTAAATTGAGTTAAAGTAAGCTCTGTTCCATCTTCAAGCGAATTTTTTTTTTTTTTTGGAATAACGCATTTCATCTTCCGTTTCAAATTTAGACACCCCTACCTTTCCCTGACTTGACATCTATGAAAGTAACTCTATATTGATACTTATTATTAACACCCAACACACGCCTACCCAATTTAAACAATTCGCCCTAGCTGTTACCATGGAAATTTTGATTTCAATTATTAAAACACGTAAATTCCGAAATGTGTTATTCCAAAAAAAATTTCGCTTGATGATGGAACAGAGCTTACTTTAACTCAATTTAATTCAAATAATTATATTGAAGTTTTCGGCTCTTGTTTTGAAACATGAGACCTCTTATGTTGCGAGTTGGAATCATATTTTTAAATAAATAATTATATATATATATATATATATATATATATATATATAAATATATATAATATATATATATATTCCACTACATTGCTTCCAACATTTCCATATCTTCAGGCGATTTCGGTCAATTTATTTCCTAACGCTTTAATTTTAAAAACAACAAAAATTTATGAACGCTAGTTTTTTTTTTGTTTTTTGTTTTTTAAATAGAATAAATGAATCAACACATGAAGTGAAATGTAGCGGAAGGTGAAGAGGACGAGAAAAATCAAGTGTATTGTAAATGTATTCGCAGGGGGTTAAATGAAATATATATACATTCTTTTCATCCCACTGCAAATGAACTCAAAAGGAAGTTTTAGTATGAATACAACGTGACATAATTTTCTCTGGTTTAAAAGGTTTTGGGGTCTGGAAATGTTATTATAGTTAATTTCTCTTGTTGACAAAGGTTGCAGATGTTGCTATAATTGTTTTAAGGTTTTACTTTTTTTTAATTTTCCAGTTTACAATTGGATCTTTTTTATTTTTCTCCTTTAATTTCTACACATGGTTGGCTAGTTTTGTAGAATTTCTAAAGCTTTCTGGCTTAAATAATGACTTGTATCACCTTTTTATAAAGTTACCCTCAATACACCCTATGTATATTTTTTTCTGGTCATTTGTATCTATTACTTCTGCTTTGTAAATTACTGCTCCAGTTTTGCAAACTCTATCTAATGGACATCTGCTTTTATATCTACAATTGCATATATTACTGTTAACTATGTTTTGCTGCACATTAGTTTTGAAATTTCTGGCGTTTTGTCTTTTATTGTGGTTTCTAAATAACTGGTACAGTTGTAGCATAATTTAACTCTGTTTTTATTAAATATTCTATGTAATTCGAAATTTTGGGGGGAGGTGTTTTTTTAATTAATTTGAGAAATATTTTCCCTATTGACCTCTAAATTAAAAGGGAGCGGTGTGGTTAAAACAAATAATGTTTTTTTTCTTTTCCTCGAACTGTTCTACATGTGTAATTTCTTGTTTTTTTAGGTTTAAATTCCAGTTTGGTTTAATGCCCTCTTCTTTTAAAGTGCTTTCATATTCTTTCTTTTTATCTTAGAAAATTATTTTACTAGAGGAAAATCTAGATAACATAGACTCTATTCCTTTGGGGATTTGCTTTATTATACTCGGAGGATGGTCGGATATAACATTCACGTATTTTAATTTTATGTTGGGTTTCATATATGGGGTGAAACTGCCAGTTTGTAGATCTAATTCTACATCCAAATACTTGACTTTTTCTCATTCATATCGACTTTCATTTCAAAATTGTAAAGCGTTTGAAAAGCGCTATTCTTATATTGTCGTTTGTGCTTCGGTTTTCTGACATTATCATCAGCCCGTCATTCCTATACAGGTCGTGGCTGTTTATATATACAATTTTGTTCATTCCATATAAAATATGTAGGCCTTTTAATTTCGAAATCTCAGCACCATTAAACGAAACTTATGGTACAACGAAGTCATCCTTTTTTGATTTTTAATCCAAGCTTCAAGCTTTAGGTATAATAACAGAGCTACAATATATATTATTTTTAAAGTTTGAT
Source organism: Acanthosepion pharaonis (assembly GCA_903632075.3). Classification (NCBI taxonomy): domain Eukaryota; kingdom Metazoa; phylum Mollusca; class Cephalopoda; order Sepiida; family Sepiidae; genus Acanthosepion; species Acanthosepion pharaonis. Next base: position 434,670 of record CAHIKZ030005036.1, on the reverse strand, counting down.
TCCATCGCTACATAAGAGTTCTCATGTTTCAAAAACAGAAGCTAAAAACTTCAATTTAATTATAGAAATTAAATTAAAGTGCCTAGTTCTGTTTCATCCTCAAGCGAATTTTGGAATAACCAATTTGGAAATTTATGGATCTTTATAAGCATATACATTCATAAAACTCCATAAATTTCAAAATTAAAAAAAAAAATTATCATATAGGCTCTACTTGTGTATTAAGCACTGTTTTTTTTTTTAATAACACAAATATACTAAAGAACATCGGATTATTAACCTAGCAGTTCTTTCCTATTTATATATATATATATATATATATATATATATATATATATATATATATATATATATATTTATAAATATAATTTATTAATAAACCTATTAAAACATATTTGTTGTTGGTATAGTTTGGTATTCCGTAGCGGAAACCAAAATTCCTTTATATACAACTTAAGGTTTGGTCATAAATAAATTCCCAACCCAGCCTCTCCCACTTTAGAGAGACACCTCACGTGCTCCCCTTTATCGCCAACTCTGATATTATTAGTATCCACATGGATTATTTTCCAACGGATTTTTTTACCTCTACTATATATATATATATATATATATATATGGGGGGTATGAAAAAATGATGGTGTAAACAGCTCGGCTTTCGATTTTTTTTTTAGGGAACAATGCTATCAATTAAAAGTAGCGAAGAATCACAAATGAATGGATGAATAAAAAGAAAGCGAAGAATAAGAAAAGTTTGAAAAAATTAAATAATGAAATGAAACTGGAAATAAAAGATAATAGCTTTGGATACAAATTAATGCGTAAAATAAAATATTTAAGGACGGAACCATAGAAAAAAAAAACGGAAAGGAACGCTGGTAGCTGACAATAAAGAAACATTTACAAAAAGAATTGGTATAAGATACAAAAATGACACTACTAAAGGGCAGCTCTTCAGGTTTTCGTTCCGGTAAACAGAAGCAGCTGCGACTTTTTATTAAACCAATTAAATTCCCTGTTGTGTCTGGCCTCTGTTTGAATAGCGATGACATTTTTTTTTATTAAATTGCCCCGATCTTTTCAAATTCTAATTAGTTGATTTAGACTTAATTCACACTTTTTATTCCTTTCGTATGTTGCATCGGCGCATCTAAATTCTAAATAGCAACCCAGATTATTCGAGTGGATGTTACGGATAATAAATTCTGTTTGGCCTTTTAGGGTATTTGATTATGTTTTAAATGGCTGCCGGTATTGAGGACAAGAAGATTTGGATTACACTTCCTTCTCTACAATATGCTTTATGAAAAGGAATAATGAAATGTTAAGCCAATTTCAAATTAGATAAATTTAATTTGTATAATTAATGAATATAAAATTAAATTGTATTAAGGCTAAAATCTCCAATGCATTTCAGAGAACGCACAAAAATATGAAAATAAAAATTGGTACATTTCAGATAAACAAAGACTCCGTTAATGCAAGCAAATAAATTTCCAACTTGTAAAAGAACGTCCAAGGGTAAAATCAATGAAGAATTCCGAAGACGGTGGAAGAATGTTGTTTATTACCTATTCTTTAATAAACAATATTTTCTTTTAGAAAATCCAGTCGGGTTTCGAGATTTTTTTAAAATTTTGAACTTCTCAAATAAATTAATTATTAATTATTGCGTAAAGCGAAATCTCAAAATTATTAAATTATACCGGGTGCTAACCAAAAATGGGAAAGATTTTAGAGGCGGAACTGAGCTGAATTTATTACGACTTTTTAGAACCTAGGTATTTTGGCAAATAATCTCGTAGTCTTGAACAAATCTCCCAAATCCTTTGGCTCAAAGCTACTATATGACAAATCAGTAAATATACTGAAATTTAAATCCAGTTCTTCAACAACATTTGTTATTGCTACCTCAGGATGGCCTGAACCCTGCGTTAGTCACATGGGGTCATTTGCTGCCGCCCCAATATCCTAAGTACTCATAATTCATCTTTTGCAAATTGGTTCTTTTGCCTCCTCCCACTATTCACCTGACTCAATGACGATATGTCACACGCATTGTGACGCAGTTGTCGTGCGAGGCAGCTTTGTCTTTTTCAGGGCGTCCTGACACCTGATCTGATTAACGGAATTTTCAGGATATATCTATATATTTTCAGGATATATATATATATATATATATATATATATATGTGTGTGTGTGTGTGTGTGTGTGTGTGTGTGTGTGTGTGTGTGTGTGATATGCATTTCGGAAGCAAAGTTTCTTTCAAGTATTTTCATTGAAAATGGCTGACAAAGAAGATTTAATTAATATTTTACTGAGTTTTCCAGCATTCTAACATTTTTTCCGTTTTTTCAGGGGTTAAAGAATATAGGAATTATTCATAGTTAAAATTGTTCCGAGCGTTTTCAGTTAGATCTATAGCCATAACCAATGCTGTTTTGTTTCATATGTGTGACTTATGGATTTATATATACACATGTGTGTTTATGTATTATATATATATATATATATATATATATATATATATATATGTGTGTGTGTGTGTGTGTATTTGTGACTATATGTGTGTATGTGCGTGTATCATATGCATAGTTAGGCAGCATATCTTCATTCAAACAATCTTCATAATTAAATATTGTTGTCTACTTATTTTTATACTGACCGTTTCCAATTGTCCAATGAGATTCTCGATGTTCAGATGAAATTTACCAAGGAAGGCACCGTAGTTTTTAAACCCAAGCACTTTCGATCTTTTCTACGGCCATCTTCATGGTGAAAATTACAAAGAGAATCTTATTGTAATTGCGACAATATCTGCATTCCGTTGTGATAATGATTTTTAAAAACACGCGCAAATACTCCCTGTTGTTTTAGGTTGTTTAAATTTATCCGTTGTATTTATGGAATCTTTTGCAAAACAAGCGTTTCTATATAAGGGAGCTGATCGAAAATTGGTAGAAATGTAAAATGGCATTGAATACTACATGTACTTTAATATAATATTGCTATATTCGTAATACATCTTATATGGTTGTTTGATTTTGATATTGATGGCCTGAAGAATTTTAAGTTTATTTATTTTAAGTTTATATGTGCTTATTATTTTCATGGTGTATTATATTTGTGTTGTCAAGCAGTATTTTCCTGTATTGTGAAGATGGACAAGAATTCGTTTTTAGATGTTGTGCAATAGAAATGGTATCCGACGAATGAAGTGTAAGGCGTATTGATAATATTGTGTTCGTCAAGCCAACATATGTACTCATTTTTTGTCAGAGATACAATCTCCAAAAGGACCTTTAAACTGATATACAATGTTGTTTTTTTCCAGATCACTACTTGACGGATTAGAGTTATGATTAATTTAATTTGTGTTAAAGTTAATATGGTGCATAATTAGTTTTGTTTTCTTACTCGGATTAGTGGAGAATATATTAGTACTTTTGAGATTTATTAGAACTTTTTCATTTTTTTATAGTTAGAATGCATTTGATTAAGGTATAGTAGGTTGATATGTTTAGGGTTATTTAAGAAGTATTATGTTCGTTTTCATTAATGTTAATATTTATAATGGCTCATGTATTTTTCATTAACGATGTAATTAGCCAAGTTATTATTAATGAGACTTTGTTTAATTTTTTAATTCAGTGTAGAAAATATTTTTCAGGGAGGAGTTAACTTTGCACTGTGTATCAAATTTTGTATATTAGCTTTTTTGTAAATATCGGGCATTTACTTTTATAGTTTAGAGTGCAAGTGTTTATGCCAGTGGTTTTTGCATATGGGGAGGAAAGTAAATGTATTATTATTACATCAAGAAAAGCGGTTTATTATTAATGTTATGTTCATATGTGACACTAAGAACGGAGACATTTTTGCAGCTCATGCATTTCATCTATGTTTTTAACTAAGATAACATATAATTTGCATATCTTAGGCAGATGAAAGCTTTTAGTGATGTTAAGTATCTTATTTTCAAGGTTAGCCACATAGAAATTACTAAAAGTTGATCCGAACTGAACCTATAGAAACGCCATCACGTAGATGATATTTTGATGGTCATAGAAGGGAATCTGGGTAGTACAACTCATAAGTAGTTTTCATAATATATTAGGCTTGATTTTTCGTAGAGAAAGAGATGGATTGTTGTAAATATTCTTTATAATTGTATCAATCACTTTTCTAAATGGGACATTAGTAAATAAATTTTCGACATCAACTGGGACTATGTTTTGGGTATTAGGTTTTTGTCTTTTTAAGATTTGGATCAGTTCATAAGTTGATTTATTATTGTATTTATTATGTATGTATAGTGTAATGAGTTACTTCATGATTTTGTTTAATTCATAAACCGGTGTGGGGATCTCGGATATGATGGGACGGAGAGGAAAATTAGGCTTGTTTACTTTTATAGTTCCATAAATACATCCTGATTTCAAGACTGATTATTTTGGGTATTTTTAAGTTGTCCTGTCTGAGTTGTTGGCTGTGATCAGTTTATTAATTTTTAATTTTAGTTGGTTAGTTCGATTTTTTTATTTAATTATCGTTCGGAGTTTCCGTGGCAAGTCTTTTGCACCGTTACTTTTTTATCGACAGATCCAAAATCTGGATGGTTCGACACAACTTTCACCACTTGAAACAAACCATTGTGTTGGTTTTCTGACAACTACATCTAATTAGTTCCACGCATATCCGCTTACTGTGAAAACTCTAGGAAACAACATCAACTTCATCTTGGCACTTGGAATGTACGAACTCTCCAGGACAACAACTCAGCACCAGAAAGAAAAACAGCTCTGGTTGCATTGGAACTAAAGCAATACAACATTGTTATAGCTGCACTGAGAAGTAAGCATCAGTCGACTACATGAAACAAGAAAGCAAAATAAGACATCTAACAGTGTTCCTACTGCACTTGGATACAATACATTCTCCTGTACTGTTTGTGGTCTTTTGTGCAATTATCTAATCGGTCTCAAACGTCATGCCCGTCATAGGCGTGCAGATAATTAGTTTGTTGTCGTCGGAATCTCATACGTCGAACTCGACGGGAGAGTCCATCATATATATATATATATATATATATATATATATATATATATATATATATGTATGCAAACACTTCATAACTCAAATCATTTACACACCAAACACCCCGGCACTCAGGTGGTATTCAAACCATGACGCTAAGCTGCAACAGATCCAATCTTGTATATTTATTTTTCTTTCACAAATGCAAGAAACAGAATTATGTTGGAGAAACTGGAACAGAGTTCTTTCTACGGTTCAATAACTACAAGAAAAACACCATGGACAATAACAATAATGCCAGCCTCTGTACACTTGTCGGAGTTAACTCCTCCTTCAGTCCGTTAACCCTTTCACCAGGGGTCTTTCTTCCCTGGCTATAAATAGCCGCTGACTCTTCGCCTCTTTCTCTTTTTCCTTCAGGCCTGTGCACTGACACCTTGAGGTAAACTCTCTTTTTCTTTCAGGATTTCAGCTATCAACCTCGAAATGTAGGTGCTAACAAGGGATAGCGTGGAAACACGCTAAGCAGAATATTCACACACGCACGCACATACAGAATATTCACACACACTCTTTTTCCTTCAGGATTTCAGCTATCAACCTCGAAATGTAGGTGCTAACAAGGGATAGCGTGGAAACACGCTAAGCACAATACACACACACGCACGCACATACAGAATATTCACACACGCACGCACATACAGAATATTCACACAAACTTCGTCCTTTGTACTGTTTCCATGTATTGTAACTTGTTATTAATATATATTTGTATATACATATATTATCGGACTTGTGTTTTGTTTTCTTTCTTTGCCTTCTTCTTTGGACTAAATCAGAGTCCAACCTTTTTATGTAGTTGGGCCCGGCGGGCAGGAGTATCTGAACATTACTTGCGTTTCTTCTACGTCTGACTTCTATCAGCAACATAACAGCCACGCCATGAACCCTCAACAAGTGGTAACCGCCACGGCCCCACTACACACTTCAAACAATCTGGTCATAGCATCGACAAAGTCGGATGTGTGCATTTAGTGTCTTGGTTCGGTAGCCGGGAGGACAGATGCAGATCGGAGTTGAAGTATATCATAAAATTGAATTCCCACATAGAGGGACTAAACAGGGATTTGGGTTTACTCAGAAAGTTCAATTTCCACAAGGCAAACCATAAACCACTCCTGGGATGAGTACTCCCCCACACTTTTTAATTCTAAATTTGAACAGCTACCTACCTACTATATTTTTATACTTTACCTCCTATGATTTCCCTTATGATGCACTATGCAGTAACTGAAGTATTGCTCTCTACATTGAGGGCCACTTTCCAGTCATCCTCTTTATGCCATCATTGAATCTATCACTATGGTTTCCTTACATGCAAGGAATGCGGAAGGTTAGTGTAGATACATATTAATCTTGTACATGTATTTATATCTTCACATGTATTGAGATTCATATCTTTATATACTACCAACCAACTGAAGTATTGCTCTGTACATTGAGGGCTATTTTCCAGTCATCCTGTTTATGCCATCATTGAATCTATCACTATGGTTCCCTTACATGCAAGGAATGCGGAAGGTTAGTGTAGATACATATTAATCTTGTACATGTATTTATATCTTTACATGTATTGAGATTCATATCTTTATGTGATGGCTTGTATATACTTACACACTGTTATGTGCACTCATATACGCATGTGCATCTATATATATATATACGATTTTCCTCTCAGTTATTCTTTTATTTTTTCTTTATATTATTATTTTCTGTACCCACTTTTTTGTTAACAATAGATTTCCAAATTTTTATCCTAATTTTTATCAATTTTTTTCCTTCAGTTTTTCTTTTTATTTCCTTTTATTTAATAATATTTTTTTATTATATATTCCCTTTTTCCTCCTCCTTTTTTTTTCATCACATCATATTCTAACCACAGCCCGTCATTCTACACTTGACATCTTGGTCCGCTAATTTTTACTACAACTTGCGACACGCATTTCCCTATCCCCAACCTATAACTCTCTTCATGTATGTTTACAATCACACTCCCCCCCCATGACACACACTAGTAATAATAGACTTGCCGATCGCTTTTACACAGATCAAAATTTTAATTTAACTTTATTTGCATAAAAGTTTCACACATTTAGGAATCAGACAGAGATCGGGTTTTTTGCTAACAATACGATTTCCACTGGAAAATACACCATCTACAATACAATATATGTCGGCGAGTATTTCCCATTACTCTGTTCATTCCTCGGTCCGTTGATGAAGGACACAGGCGTGTCTGAAAATTCCGAACTTATAACCTTTCTCGCCGTGCTTCATTTCCGTCATATTGGTTAATAATTAATATTTAATAAATGTTTACCGTACTGATTATATTGGTACCCTTTCGTTTGTTCTTGTTTTATTAACTAACCTTTTATTATCTAACCTTTCTATTTTACATATATATATATATATGAAAATTTCTCTGATTTAACCAGTAGAGAAGACACTATTTATGAATAAAAATGACAATAGGAAAACTAGTATCTAAAAGAATCTGTAGTCCCCAATATTTACTTAAAGAGGAAACATACATAGAAAACACATTCAAAAACCTACAATACCCATATCATTTCATTCACAACGCCAGAAGAAAGGCATACAAAATATACAAACGAAACAAAACTAATAACATAATCCGCAATATTAAATTACATGAAAACAGATACATAATACTACCGACCAACTCTGTCACGTTCACTATCCAGAATAACCTATCCTATCTAAATAATCTTGAAATAGTCACAAACTCACTCAGAAGGAAAATTCTCGAGAGTGCCGCCATAGAATATTACCCAAATATTAATCTACGCCCAGGTTTTTCCCCATTTCACCTTTCTTAACAAAATTACGGCTCTCACAATCAAATGTACACAACAGAGTCATAAAATCAAAAGAAAATGGCTAAATACATCAACACAGATATAATGACAATATTCTCCACACGTGACAAATACTGACGTTAGTTTCAGTTAAAAATATGAAAATAGCGTTTCTCTACATTCCAGTTGCTAGGAACATTCTGTTTTTGTTTTTATTAGTTACCTTGTTCAATAAAATTCATTTCGTATTTTGCTTTGATAAAGTCCACATTGGACGAAACGCGTCAGCAATTACTAGTTTTCCTATTGTCGTTTTTGTCATATATATATATATATACACACACACACACACATATATATATATATATATATATATATATATATACACACACACACACACATATATATATATATATGTGTATATATATATATATATATATATATATATGTGTGTGTGTGTGTGTGTGTGTGTGTGTGTGTGTGTGTGTGTGTGTGTATACCTTCCCACCACTGGTTGATTGCCTTTCCTTTGCATTTTCTATAAATACTTTAATGGTAATTGTTCGGATGAGCTCTTCGCTACGTTGGCTATACACTTCGAATTTAAACGCAGTACTAAGCCGGCAACGAGGTTTCACCAATTTACAGCTGAGCTAGCTAGATATAATCATAAATTCTATGTTAACAGTTTCATTTCTCGCACTTCTTGCTCGTGGAACTCCTTTCATGTTCAATGCTTTCCAGTCAGTTTTAATTTACAAAATTTAATTGCAATGCCGATCGCTATCTCCTCTTCCTCTGACTATTTTTACTCTGTTCTCGCTCAATAGAATGGTTCCTATTTCTAACTTTCTATCTTTTTTCGACATCCAGCAAGCCCTTGCGTCTCTGCGGCTATACTGTTTGCCAGGGAAGCATCCTCTTGAGTGTCGGTTCCACAATGCAGTTTTTCCGGGAAGAAGCTATTCGTGTAGAACTGACTTATAACCGACGGAAAATAGAGGTAATGTGGGTGGTTTGCTAAAATATAAGTGGCATGTCGGGTCCTAGCCACGAAGGTTAAACGTGGCGGAACCAAGGAATGTAGTTCGTCTGAGCACTTTCCATGAAGGTAGCGATAGAGCAGCGAGAGGCTTGCCACATCCCGCCTGTAAGAGAGAGGTTGGAGGATGGAAAATAATTCGTCACCCAAAAGGACTTGGAAACGCTTTTGTAATATATCAAAACTGTAAATTAAAGATTTTATATATCAAACTATCAGTATTTATTTATTCTTAAGATCTTTATTATAATGAACTTCAATTATTTAAGAGATTTATGGATATCTTTTTGGTCATTGTTGTGGATTCCGGGATGAAATCCGGTCTCAAATGAATGACAAACGCAGGAATGGAATATGGCAAATAAATGTATTGACGTAATAATACAATTGGTAATACGGTTAGTAGATCCAGAAATGTGGTTAATAGCAATAATAATATATATACAGTTTGGGAAATTCAGTATCGAAGTAGGACTTCCTTCTGAGTCTACGTGCTCGCAACTGTGACTCCTACAAAGCGGTTACCTCACACTCTTACTCTCTCACCCTCTCACTGCATCACTCCCGGGTATTCACCGGCAGCAGTACAAGTACACACTGGCCGAACCACTTGTATAAAAAGGGATGGAGCCCTTAACAGTTATATACGTGTTACTAAATATATTTCTGGATGTGTGCGTGGTGTAAAGTGTGTGGTCTTGGAAACAGAAACCAGCGATCTGTGTTCTAATACCAGCTGTATTAGTTAAGTTCACTTTCATGCAAATAATCTTAGTAAAGATAAGAATCCATTTCTTCTCCTTATCTGCTAAGGGTTAAATAGAAGAGCAGACTTGGATCTTCACGTAGCTACAAGGCTAACAGGGGAACATTTCTGAATCAAAAATCTTTCCCTAAATACACCCGCTACTGCTACAGCTGCAGTACAAACGTTGTCTTAATGTCAGTAATAGTTTAGGGAAATGTTCTTTCGTTTCTTACATATCTATCAATTTATCTATCTCTCCATATATATATATATATATATATATATATATATATATATATATATATATTTGAGATAATCATAGTCACATCAAGTCTAGAAGAAACCTCAACAGAATGCAGAAAGCACTGGACGGTCGTTTTGTCTTATATTTGGGACTCATCAGCAGTCCGCAGCCACTACCAAGAATATAATATATATATATATATATATATATATATATATATATATATATATATATATATATATATATATATATAAGCGCGCAGGTATGCAGAAAATAGAAAAGAACACGTTGGGTGCATAACCCAGGGGTTCCTTAGTATTTTTGTTTTTATTTTTAAGACAGTGCTCCATACAGAAGCAGAGCTTTATTATAATAATATTTTTTGTTTAAAAATATGATTCCTTCGCTACATAAGAGTTCTCATGTTTCAAAAACGGGAGCCGAAACCATCCAAATAATTATTAAAATTAAGTTGAATTGAGGTGTTTCTTAAAAGCTATCCATTTGAATTCAAAACAAGTACTTTTTATGTATAATCGCATATAATTCTGAAATAAAGATTTAAAATGTATTTTTTAGAATTCATGCTAAGTTACATTCCGATGACACCACAAAGTTTTAAAACAACAAAAAAAAGATATCGACGTAAGAATATAATTATTCAAACCTCAAAATTGAATTTTATATATAATAACAGAAATATTTACATCTAAAAAAAACTTATGAACCATTATATTAATAAAAGATAATGATTTTGAGGATACTAATGCAAAACTCCACAATAATTTATTAATGATAAATAATTTCAAAGACTCGGAATTTCCCAGAAGTTAATCCTCATTAAATCAATTGAATTCATTGACAAATAATATTTTAACAACAATAGATAATGCATTTGCTTTATCTTGCTCCTAAACAACAGACATAATTCTATGAGTTTCCGAGTCGAGTGATTATTTCTTTGAATTTTACATATATATGCTTGTTCGTAATCTACTGGCCTGAAAATTACGTTCAAGCCTGAAACAGATTCTCGTCGCTCTCTGTTGACCTCAGTATCCGCTTTCATATTTTACATACGCTCAATCTCTGTTATTGAACACTTTTATCCATAAATATAGCATATCTTAAGACTAAATATTTTATCATATATATATATATATATATATATATATATATATATATAGAGAGAAAGAAACAGAGATACATGTGTATTATAATGGTTAAATATAAAAGTCGAAGGCTTGGCAATGTAAATTCTTTTTTGCCTATTTTAGTATCTTAGTATAGCGTTCATTCCTCGTTTACTGAAAACAGAAGACATTTTTCGCCATTATCCGGTATTTGGACTTGAATAGTAGACTGGAAAAATCGTTAAGGCGTATGAAAATGTGACTGGCAAAAAAGTGAGTTTCATTTTTTTGTCGAATGCAGCCATTGACGTGGATCTAATTAGTTTATTCTGAGCAGCAAAAGCGGCATGAACAGCAAAAGACTTATAGTGTGAGGACTAAGCAAAAAAAAACAGAAACAATATTGAAAGGGATCGTATCGACGGGGATCTGTCAAAGGGAACCATTATAAATCATTATAAAAGAATATTATTACTTTTATTTGTGCCAGTATTTGGTGACGGGTTATGTTGAAAGTCCAAGTGATATAAAGTCTTGTCAATGCTCCAACATATTTCTCAATATTATTGCCGTCTACATTAATATCGTCTTGGTTTCTATTTGGCGAGTGGTGACTTCTGTTTGTTCCACACTTTTTTTAGAGTTACTGTTATATAACTACGTTACTTTTATAGCAGTATCTATAAATTATTTGGTTCTTTCTTTCTTATCCTTCTTTTATCTTTCAATATAATGGCAATGGTAATATTAGCCGTTTCCTTATGAGGAAACATTCGACATTCATTGACCGTGCTGGTTGTGCAAATGTCGGTTGAAATTTCAAAAAGTTTTGTTTTAAAAAACTTTCAGCCTTCTCAAGTTCACTAGCTTTTATCTCGCTTTCTGGTATTGATGTGGGTTTCCTTTCTAGCCTTTTGTTTGAAGTAGTGTGGAATGTCAATATTCTTATTTTGTCATTATTTTCTCATCGAGTTAAATGTGTTATCCATTTTATTTGTTGCTGATGTTGGTAGTACTGTAATAATGTGGTTGCTGTTATTTGATACAGTTCTTTGTTTGTGATTATGTAGCGCCAGTCCACAATGTTCGAAGAAGCGTAATTATCGCCAAGACACTCAATCTCCACTCGATGGAAGCCATTTTAGCCACTGATCTGAGAAAGCGATTGTATGCAGCAGACAGTTTCTGAATAGGTTAGGCGCCATGCATAATATCTATATTAATGTCTCCATAAAGATTTTGGATCTAGAGATGGATGCGTTATTGTTAGTGTTACGTTGTGTAGTTTTCTTTGTTTCATTTTTTAACTGAAAAAAAAATACAGGGCCGAAAATCCCTTCAAGAGCTTAGTGAATGAGATGTTTGATATGACTGTAAAAGAATGTAGCTGAAATTAGAAATTACGAGACTAGAGCGAGTAGATACTGATTGACTTGAAAAGGTTAAGCTTGCAGTATTTGGCAGAGTATCGAAACCGAATCTTTTCCACGGTAGACTCGTGTATAAACTCGTGTATAAACTCCTATTCATGAACTTTATTACAGCAATGAAAATCTTGTTTAAAACCCGCTTACTGTGGCACTATGATAAGAAAACTCATCGAGTAGATTTTTTTGTACGCAATTCCTTTCTTAGTAAATGCAGCAATAACGAAAACTTATAACATTATACTAAACTGAGTTTATCAAAATATAAATTAAGGTCCGAAAGCTACAGATAAATAATGAACCCCCAAACTGTGATCAAACCACTATGAAAGTATATAAATATATTTTTACAGTAAACATTTCCAGCCACAGATTTTAACAGAAAAAATTTCTACAATAGATTTTAATAGAAGCAAAAAATTGCCAGCAATAGTAAAAACGATATGCAGCAATAGATTATAACAGTATGAAAAAAATTCAGCAATAGATTTTAATAATAAAAATAATTTCAGCAACAGATTTTAATAGAAACAAAAGATTGCCAGCAATAGATTTTAATAGTAAAAATATAATCAGCAATAAATTTTGTTAGTGAAAGATTTCCAGTAATAGATTTTAATATTAAAAAAAAGTCCAGCAATAAGTTTTAATAGTAAAAAGAAATTCAGCAAAAGATTTAAATAGTGAGACTTTCAGCAACTGATTTTAATAGTAATCAGCAATAGATTATAATAGTAAAAAAAAATTACCCGCAGCAGATTTTAATAGTAAAAAAATCCAGCAATAGATTTTAATAGTAAAGAGAAATTTCACCAACATATTTTAAGGGGAAAAAAATTCCAGAAATAAATTTTAATAGTAAAAAAAGATTTCCAGCAGTAGATTTTAATAGAAAAACAAAAATTTCAGCAACAGATTTTAAGAGTAAAAAAAAATTTTCGGCAAAAGATTTTAATAGAAAAAATTTGGCGATAGATTTTAAAACAATTCATAAATAGATTTTAATATTAAACATTATTTCGAGCAATAGATATTAATAGAAAAAAAATTAGGCAATAGATTTTAATATTAAAAAAAAAATCAGCAATAGATTTTAATAATAAAAGTAGTCCCATCAATAAATATTAAGAGTAAAAAGAATTTCAGCAATAGATATTAACAGTAAAAAATATTTCCAGCAATAGATTTTAATAGTAAAATATTCACCAATAGATTTTAATAATAAAAATAATTTCAGCTGATAGGTACCGGAAAGGGATATATTTGTTCGAAGTAGCAAAATGGTTGTTGACTACTGTAACCGGGTAGGACAATCTAGCAGGTAACCGTAATGGACTGGTCCTCGTCGTAGTGGTAGGCAATAGGCGTAGGTAATAGGCGTAGCCAATAGGCGTACTCCCTGTACCTCCACATCAGTCTGTATTTATGGCTGACACCAGTCAATCATATTACAGTGAGAGGGAACCCAGGTGTATGCATATTCATTACATCATCAGCAATAGATTTTAACAGTAAAAGATTTCTAGCGATAGATTTTAATAGTAAAAAAATAGAAATAGATTTTAATGGTAACAAAAAACAGCAATAGATTATAATAGTAAAAACATTTCTAGCAGTAGATTTTAATAGTAAAAAAAAAAACATCCAGCAAAAGATTTTAATACTAAAAAAGAAATTTCAGCAATAGATTTTAATAGGTCTCAAAAGTTCTAATCGTTTAAGTACCGTCTAACAGAGAAAGAGTTATTGTATCTATATTCTGTGGAAGTCTCTCTTGTATATATTTTTTTATAATGATGTTCTTAATGCTTTGAAACGTGATAGTACAACACTGTATCTCACAAATTATTTCCTTCTGTATTGGTGGCAATATTTAAGGCTGCTGTCTGAAATAATTAAAAGTGAGCGATGGAATAAAAAAAATACTCTTCTTTTCATTGCCACACACGCGCAAATATAACACGGCGTTAGTTTTTGGGCTCAACTATCTACTGTTTGAATTTCTTCTCACGTCCACTTTAAGCGACCATCATATCGACTCAGAAATACTGTTCGCATATTGATGACGTTTCTGTCATATAATTCTCGCTGTAAAATTTACCTGTCTCTTCCGAAGAATACTTTTTTGAGTTTCATCTTCATTCATGTTTTACAAACTAGGTATTTAACTAAGAAAATCTAGCGACAGGTAATATGTAATATGTTCGAAAAGTAAGACACGGCCATTTATTAATCCAACAATATTCAAACTAAGACATTGTAAATATCTGTCTTATCAGCACTGCGATTTTTCTATTCCACCTAGTCGCTATCGAAAATGGTTTGGTTTCGGTGCATTTTACGACGTTGCAAAATTGGTTGGGTTATCTAATGTCGAATTTTATCGTAACGTTAACGTCGGTCGAGTTTATACTTGTCTGTAGGCAAATATTGGTCAAGTTTTCATTAATAGTTAAACATTGATCAAATTTGACTTCAAGCTACAAAAAATGATCGCCTTCATAATTAGTCTGTTGTTAAACATCGGTCTGCTTTATATTGTATATGGGTATAGATTGATCGAGATTATACTTGAGTTTATACGAAATTATTAGTTGGGTTTATACCTGAGATATTGGTCAGATTTATACTTGAGTTTATATGTAACCACAGGTCGGGTTTATACTTGAGTTTTAAGCGTCCAACTAAAAAGTGGTAGTCTTAGGGACTTCCGAAAATATCATCGGTGTATTTTAGCTTAGTGGGCAACATTGAGAGTGATTTACTTTTCTTCTCACTATATGAACGCGTATTTAATCTCCTCAAAGACAGGCAATCGGTTGAAACCGCCCTTACAACTAACAACAAAAGAATAAATGTCGTTTAAGGGCCCTCGGCTGATGATAATCAAAAGATGTAATTCAGTATGATGCTGTGAATATATATATATATATATATATATATATATATATATATATATATATATATATATATATTAATGCGCATACTCACAGAAATTATGATGCTGTGAATATATATATATATATATATATATATATATAATGCGCATACTCACAGAAATATATACGCATGCACACATCACACACACTCTCAAAGAACTAAAAGATAACATACATTTAACTAATGCATCCTATTCCCAGCAACCAATAGAACTGTCAAAATGACCAAGAACGGAATTCTTAGTCAAGAATCTCACATCCTCTGTCTTAAAAACAATTTGGAAGAGGCCTTTGGATCAGCACAAGAACTGACCAAAATTAACAAATAAAAAACACAAAACAACAAAACAAATACAGGTAAAGTTCACTTTCTTCAGAAACAGACATTCACTCCTGTAGCTTACTGCTAATAGCAAGCAGAGATTTTTTCACCTGATGATGGCCAGTCGAGGAACCTAATTGAAATAATAAAGGAAAAAATATTTATATACAACCCAGTGTGTCTGAAAATTTAATTTAATATTTTTGAACAGTTCACAGTATCCTACTTCTTAATCTGTTTGGTCCCAAACAGCACACATTTTACATCTTAGAACGCTTTTGCAGTTTTTGTCCCTGACTGTGAAATATTAAATGTCGGTGTGTTGACCACATTAAATTCTTTCAATTCATGAAATAAAGTTTGGCTTTGGTGGATATAGTCTTAATGATAACCTTAAGACTATAGAAAATTATCTGAACATTTTTTTTACTTTTTATTGTAATTTATAATTTCTTGTTTTCATAAACCTTAACTCAATAAACAGGTTTACCGATTAAAATATTTTTAGCGGCCTAGTGTCTGCAATTGCAAATTTTTCATGATTCTATAAAACTGATGGAACTTCAATCTTCGTCTTCAATTACTTCCAGTCATGATTTCAAACGAAATAAATTCGACCTCTAGGCAATAATCTGGATATGTGACAGCTCTAAATTTGATTACTTGAGGATTGTTTATTTGCTTAAAATGGCTGGGAATAAGATAAATTATTATTTCTTGTTCTCGTCTTTTATTACTAAAGTACATTTCCTAGCATTTGTCTTAAATTTTATGTGAAATGTTTTTTTTTTACTTATTTAAAGAGAAGCTTAAAAATCAATCCTAAAATGAATGTCCATAGCATATATATATATATATATATATATATATATATATATATATATATATAAAAGCGTGAAACCCAGGGTCACAAACTCACATCAATCTAACCAAATATATTAGCTTTATCTCTGATATTGAGCGCTTTCTAATAAGTACCGCGCATATAATATATAAATAATTATATATATATATTTATTTATATTTATATATATACACACACACACACACACACACATATATATATATATATATATATATATATATATATATATATATATATATATATGACATTACACTAAAAAACATGTTTTCGGTGGAATATCCTAAAACAGATAACTAATATTGCTCTATTCTGTATTGAACCCTCTTTTAAATTCAATGTTACGAACGTTGGCATTGTACTTTATTCGTTCTCATCGTACCTGTATATATATATATATATATATATATATATACTGATATGTCCAGGAAAGGGGTATATTTGAACGAAGTAGCTAAGTGGTTTTGGCTACTATAATCAAGTAGAATACGACAGCAGTAATCGACTGGTACGCGTCGTAGTCGCAGGTAAGAAGTGTAGATCAATGGCGTAGTCCAATGGGCGTCGTTATAGACTTAGCTCTCGGACTAAGACTCTTTGACTCTCCTACACGTCCGTCGGTATTTATGACGGACACCAGCCAATCATATTCCAGTGAGGGGGAACACAGGTGCATGCATATTCCATTATATATATATATATATATATATATATATATATATATATATATATATATATATATACACAAAGATGTAATAGATTTTTATTTAATAATCCGACAGCTATACTTAGTTTGATCACTTTAATTTTTTTTTTAGCGGATACCCATAGTAGACGCTCCGTTTATTTGGTAAAAAACGTATTTAATTTTATTTTTGTCTACCAACCTGAATATTCGAGAATGAACCCTCCGGTAGGATTCTTAGGTGCGCACTTTTTCCTGTAAAGGAGGGGGCAGTTTCGAAACTTACCGGAGGATGTATTCAGCAGGAAGAACATTCTAACCAATCTTTTCCGACAGAAAACAAATGAACAGGCGCAACCATTAATTCGCTCTGGCACTGAGTTTTTAATATCGCTGAAGTGCGACACTGAAATGAAAAGGCGCATTGGGATAGCGAAAGATGCCTTCTAAAAGCAAAGCAAAATATTAAGACTCAAGAAAATTTTGTTAGAAATACAGAAAAGTTTACTGAATTGTTATGTAATACCAGTCCTCGTATATCGCAGTGAATGCTGGACAATTTCCTCGCAGATGAAGCACAGATTAGAAACAACAAAAATGTGGTTCTACAGAAGGATGCTGAGAATACCATGAACCAAATATTTGTTTTGATAGAATGATAGAAAATTGTGGAGAACCATGGATATTCTTCTAAATCATTTATTTTATATGCTATAAGGTAACTGATACTTTTCTTCGGTGCACTCTATGAGGAATACAGCGGTGACATTTTAAATATATATCTTTCTTTATTATCAGTTGATTCATTCGCAAAGCTAATTTGCCAATAATTAGCGGCCACCAATTAGAAACAGAAAATAGTTTTTTTACACTGTAAATTCATTAAACAATTGTATCAAGAAAAAACTACTAACAGAATTAATTTGTTGAACTTTCTGAAACTGGGAGATGAATCGATAGCGTCTGTGAAGGTAAATGTTTAATTTCATTTGTTATCAGAAAAAATGTCGCACGTTTCTTTTATGTTATAAAAACAAGAAGTTTAAGAGAATCTGTCAGACTGATTTGTCTCATTAGCCTCTTGTCTCAGATGTAGTGGTTCCTTATCTCTCTCTCTATATATATATACCTCTCTCTATCCTTATCTCTCACCCTTCTTTTTTCTCTCCCTTTCCTTCACTCTCCTACCTTTTCTTTCTCTTTCACTCTCTCTCTCTCTCTCTCTTTGTATATATAGATACACACACATATATATATATATATATATATATATATATATATATATATATATATATATATATATATATATACCTCTATCCTTATCTCTCACCCTTCTTTTCTCTCTCCCTTTCCTTCACTCTCCTACCTTCTCTTTCTCTTTCCCTCTCTCTCTCTCTTTGTATATATATACATATATATACACATATATATGTGTGTGTGTGTATCTATGTATGTAACAGAAACACCCACAGTATCATCACCGCCAACAATGCAACAACTATCAGCAAGCCAATGTTGCATATGAATTCACATGCCCATTTGGTGAATGTCACTTTAATCATTATAATTCAAACATCTATTGGTTACACAACCACTGCATTATCGCGCCGGTTGACTTGTCAATTAAATCGCATATTGTTAACAGACAAAAAAAAAAAAGAATGCGGACAAATTCTTACCAATAATATAAAAATACCATAAGAGATAATCTGTAAAAACACCTTCAGATATTAAAAGAATTGAAGACCGACGAATGTTTATTAATTTTTTGAAATTATTATTTCGATATTTCAGCATATTTTCCAGGTTTTCGGTAAAATAATATAAATTTTCAATGTGTGCGTATTTTTCGCTTGCATAAATCATTAGCAAAGTGATAATGTTGATCTTGCGAGACATGGATCTTTTATCGTTGGGGCATCAAACGTCTAGAGCGGTTCAGGCAAACGAAGATCCGAAGTATCCTTCGCATCAGTAGCGAGAACCGCATCACCAACAATGTCTCTCCCTTAACATTCAGGTTATCACCCTTCGCCTCAGCTGGATGGATAACGTGTCCAGAATATGAACCACTCAACTCCTACGTATCATCCTGTTTGGAGGACATGCCAGTTGCAAGATGCTACGCGCAGGCCCAAAACGACGCTTCAAGGATCATTTGACGACATTCCTGTCACAGGCTAACATCGACCCTGATATTTGGAAAATCGTTGCTGCAAGTCGGCCTTGCTTGACTTAGGACTATCCGAGTGGGGGTGCGAGACTTTCGAGTTCAACCGTCAACAGGAAGAGGATCTGCGACATGTTGTCTGGGGGGAGGGGGGTCCGACTTGGCCAGCTCCGTCCATCATCCACATTCACGACTCAGGAGTAGACTTGGCATTCAAAGCTATCGTCTCCCCCGCCACCAGTTGGGGGCGAAGAAAGTGAAGGCGAGAACGGGAATAGGGAAAGAGCGGGTGCCGTCAGTTCTATCAATTGTGCGTGCGTGTATTTATGTCTAAGTGCTTCTAATGTCATTTTGACGGCAGCGCAACCAGAAGCAGAGAAAGATTACTGTTGATCGTATCTACTGGCCGAGTAGAGATATCATGATATTTGGGAAAGATTTCAGAATAATCCGGAATATTTCATAGAGAAAATATATTAACGTTAATCGAAAAATATTAAATTAACTTCCAACTAACAAGAACACGTTTCATAAATTTACTTTTTTTAGTGTATTTAGCATAAACATGAAATAATAAACCAAGTCCGGGGGGCATAAAATAAATAAATCGTATACTTACTTCAGTTAAATAAGCTAAAAGGTTATTCCAATATTAAAAAGCATTTTTTAAACCAGCTACAGCAGAGAAAACCAAACAAATGAAAACATCGCTCCAAATTAAACGACGATATTTGCATTAGGCCTTTAGTTCTGCACGAGAGATGCAAGATGACTTGCACTTAAATAAAGATCGACATTTACCTATGTAAAAAATGCCCATTAGAGGTCGTAAAATGTAAAGATAACAATAATAATATCCCTTATATTTTCCGCGATTTACACTTTCATGCCCTTACAAAATCTTCAAACCGGAAAGGGGAAAATGTACAGGACTTATATATATATATATATATATATATATATATATATATATATATATATTATTATATATTTAAATATTTCTACTATAAAAACGCCGAAAGAAGTAATACAAACTGTCTAAACTAAAAATGAGGCGTCTATTTCAAATACGAATATCAACTATAATAAGTTTTAATGTAATAAAATATGGGATTAAAAGTAAATTTATTTCTTTTGTTTACGGTTCGAATATTGAAACTGAGAAGGTGTGTTTTTCTTAGAAAAGATATCTGAATGAGAAAGTATGTTTTCCATGAAAAGGTAAGAGAGAGACAGTTATGCTATCTGTAGCCAAATACTAAAACACAGGATAAAACGGTGTTTTCTCCTACAAATTAGAACGCATGGTTCTATCCCTGCCGCTGTAAACATTTTTATTATCTACAGTTTTCGAATATGCCGAACGCTAGACGTAATACACAGTTTAAAATACAAATAGGATCTCTATTCAAATTCGAGAATTCAATGAAGTCATAAAAATGTCGGATTATATATATATATATATATATATGCACATGTTCATATATACACACGCACATACACACACACACAGAAATCAGTCTAAAGTCTGGTTTTCAATACAAAATTTTTTGATTTTTTTTTCTTTTATCCAATCCCGTTATCCATTTCAAATATAAATAGATCACGATACGGTTGATATCTGTCTGTCATTACAAACAAATGAACTGATTCCTGTGCTTCATTCAAAGGATTTTAAATTAATACCTACACCGATTTAAAAGGAATATGTTTCGTTTGTAAATTCCTTAATATTTAACTGTTTCTGCTTTTGCCTGAAATAAAACCCGTATTTAATGAAATCCAGAACGAAACTCACAGGTTCTCAATCCGATCTCCTAAGTAAAGAGACTTAGAGAAGCAGTAACAACATAGATATGTACAGTCGGTAAGACAGATATAGGGATTTATTTAGCTTTTCCGTGCAGTTTTCACTCAGAATCGCGGAAACTGTCAACAACATTAAACATACTGTTCGTGATAACTTGTTTATCCGTAGCGTGTCAGTGGTTCTCCACAACGACAGCTGACACGTAGAAAGAAACTTTTTTTTTTTTGTCGTTCTTTTTCACAGGATTAGTTCAAGCAAATCTTGGCTCTCAAGCAAAAGTAAAGTGTATTCAATTATTACTACAATTCAATGACAACAATCTAGTCCTCGGGCTAAATATATGGAAAACAGAAGAAAAATGACCGTGTATTGCTATTCAAAGAAAACTTCATAAAAGCCACATGAAGGAAAAGCAAACTTCAAAGAGAAACATTACTAAATACAGTTATTCCCCTCTCTAAATACTATGAAGAAGCATCTTCTGTCTATATTTATGAGATGAGGTATTGTAACTATTTACACTAGTAACATTGTTCGGACTGTTGTCCTCTTTTTATTTCGATATTCACGACGTTTCGGCCGTTGTACTCTCCGGCTTTCTTCGGGTGATTTTTTTTTTTTTTTTGAATTTCAAACCAAACCCTTTATTTAGTCCACGGGGGTAGATTGTTCTAATTCCACGTTCCATGCCTTTGCATATCCCAGTTTCAGTTTTGTCCTCTCAACCCAAATCTCCAAGTTTTTGTTCCCTCAGCTGTATCCAGGGCCAAGTCACTTTTTGGATCAATCAGCCAACGCTTTTATCTAATGGGTCATGTGTCCTTAGCAAAGGAGATAGGGGAAAGCAGCGGTTCACCTACCAGATAAGATGTGAATCGATGCTGGAACTGAAGTGCGAGTCCTGTGTTGTGCCTAGAAAAGGTTACTGAATGAGGAATAAGAAAAACGGGGGTTGGAAATGAAATGGCAATCTTTATAACATCAATAAAATGCAATAGTAGCCAGTGGCGTGATTACGTAAAGCACTGCTTGTGGTGGACTATTTAGACAGCATATAAACCCCACTTACAGTAGTGTCCAACGTATTTACGAGGACTGAGACATAACCATTAGTGTTCATAGGTACGGTATATAAGATCCTGGCAAAGAGAGAAACACTGCCAAGCGTCACGATAGATTTGAATTGTGGATCGACCACAACATGAAGGGGCAAAGCACATATAAAAAGAGGATATTGACAGTTCTTTGTTTGAGAAAGAAAAACGATCTATGAAGCTGTAAGAAACTACAGTGATAACCAAATGTCGAAACAATTGTGCTTAATATTCTGAATCATTTTGACAAACATGACATCGTGTCATATTGCTCAAAACGCTTTAGCAATTCTTAAGTAACAGTTATAATAAAATAATAACAATAATTTTTTTTTATCGTTTCAGCTCATACAAGACAGTAATGCCACTAGAATACATGTAGTCACAAGGAGTGAAAGTGAAAGTGAAAGAGAAGACTGATAGTAGGGATAATGGAGGAGATGATAAAAGAGGAAGACAGCAGGTGACGATTGATGTCACATTTACATTTTTTGAAGATTCTATATATCAGGGAAGCAAGAAATCAAAAGGGAATTCCACAGACGATAAAATAATCTGTTAGAGTAAAAGTGGCGGTGTTGTCTAGCTAGTTCAACAATAAAACTGTGAAACCTAGTTGCCAGTCTATTAGCACGCTTGAATTTATGTAGTCGGAGTACCAAAGAAAAATTTATCAGAACAGCTGCCATGTAAATATTTGCAGAAAAGACAGGAAGAAACCACTTTACGTGGTTGGGAACGTGTCTGAAGACGAAATGCCTTTTTCAGACCCTTCTTTGGATTTTGTCAAGAATATAGAGATACACACTAGACCAGATATGGCAACAGTATTCAATGCACGGACGAACGGTAGATTTGTAAATGGGCAAGATAGATTTTGGCGTGTAAAATTTTCTGGCATGACACATTGAACAAATTTTCCTTGCAGTAATCGTAGCAATTGATTCGATATCGTTGCTCAACTTCATGTTAGTGGAAAACGTGGGACCAAAAAGCGTAGAGTGTTGCTCTCCTGGAGTTTAGCATCAGCCATAGATATTTAAATGCAAAATTTCATATTCTTCGAATTAATACTAATAATACCCTTCTTAATGGCATTCCTTGATATTCATCATATATTCGACTTGTGATGCGTATCATATTTTGAGTCCTGAATCAATAGTTCCATTTGTTACTACTAATTTAAAAGAACAACTAAACAAAATAGAATCTGGCCTCTCAGTGACGGAAATGTAGTCTTAATCATTGAACAACATCTGAGAATGCAGACGTAGACCGCTTTTACTATCTCATCATTACACAGGATTTAAAATTTTTATCCTTTCGTCAAGAGCATGATGGGATGCCATAATGATTTGAAGGAAACGGTGAGTACAAATGCGTATGCTCATCGCTCGTATGCCTGCATGTCTACATGCTTGGTGTGTGTGTGTGTTTGTGTGCATGTGTGTGTATTTGTGTGTGTATGTCCAAGACTACATGCCTGGAATGTTACTGCACGTGAATGCATATACGTGCACGTACAACTGTAGAGGAAGTCATGCATGAATGCGAAGATATGCATGTGTGTCGTTCGTTCATGTAAACTCATGAATATGCCTGGATTGGCGTGGTTACTAAAATATCGACTGCTAATCAATTCTCTTCAAATATTGGCACAACTGAAAATTATTTATTTTTATATTTTTCCTTCTGACTCCCACAGCTTCCGCCGCACTTGGTTCTTTATTGAGAGCAAAAAGATTAAGTTGCCAAGCGGGAGTAGCAGCAAGGAAATTAATGGCTGCCAAGCCGCAATGGCGGCAAATGTAGTTGTATTACAATTAAGACTGTTTGTTATCGCAATTATGATTTTTCAGAAGTAACAGTGGTATCCATATTTATAATAATAGAACAGTAACCGAAAAATACTGTTTTACTTCAAGCAATGGCATTATCAATAATAATTCTGATTATTTTTGACTTTTATTATTATTTACTACTAATAATAGAAACTCTATTTTGATCTTAGAAAGTAGAAACAGCATTAGAGGGGCATGAATAAGATTAGTGTTTCTAGTAAATTAAGTTATTGTATTTCACATATTGTTTAGGATTTTACATCTGAAATAGGAGAGGACATACGCATTTTCCTGAAAAACACGTTTTACGGGGTCAGATATATAACAACATGATCCAAACGAAAATATTTATAGATACTATGCATTCTTTTCTCTCTGAAATTTCAATGTGAAACACCTGTATTGTCATGCGTGCCTCTCTGTGTGAGAGCGTGTGCGCACATGATCGCAAGCGTACGCTCGTGGGTATGCATCACAAATGACAGAAACAAGCATTGAATTAAATATATATACACACACGCACACATAAACACACACATGCACACGCACATACATACATACATATATATATATATATATATATATATATATATATATATATATATATATATATATATATATGTCCAGAAGAATAACAGGATGTAGTCAACCAAATTTTGCATACCAAACGTATTTCACTTAGTTATTGAAAATGTCTGAGATGGCGCGGTCTCGCTACATTAACATGAGATCACCCTGATCTATTTTAAGCTTTCATCGTTACACAGACACACACACAAACACAAACACACACACACACGCATATATATATATATATATATATATATATATATATATATATATTTATAAAGTATATATATATATATATATATATATCTAGTTATATAACAGATATATCACGGCATAGACACATTTCAATTTAACGTCTGAAAATGATATAACATACTATAATTAAATATTCTAAAGTTTAATTTTCAAGTTATTATATATATATATATATATATATATATATATATATATATATATATAATACTTAAAGGTCAGAGTTGATTCAGACCAAGAAACAGTAGTATTAAATTTTTAAGTCCACATGAGGCTTGGTAAAAAAAATTGATTTTATCCCACTACACACCGATGCATTTACAATATACTTCCTTTTCTTCCCTGCCCACTTCTTCTTCTTCTTCCCTCCTTCACCTCCTCCTCTTGCCTTTTTCTATTACACCCAACGTCTGAAAATAATATAACCTACTATAATTAAATATTCTACAGTTTTATTTTCAAGTTCTTATATATATATATATATATATATATATATATATATATATATATATATATATATATATATATATATATAAAGGTCAGATTTGAATCAGACCAAGAAAAGTAGTATTAAAAGTATTCTTAAGCCCACATGAGGCTTGTTAAAAAAAAAGAATTTTACCCCCCCCATACCTACACACCGATGCATTTACAATATACTTGCTTTTCTTCGCTTCTGCTTTTCTCTTCTTCCTTCTTCACCTTCTCTTCCTCCCTTTCCATTATACCAGCGTCGTGCGTTTGTTTATTTATTTTTGAAAACAATAATGTAGCGTTCTTTAGTTTAAAAAAAAATTGCAAAAGTGTTAGGAGGTCATTTGATAAAAATTCACCTAAGAATACCGTAAGGTTGAAACTAAGGTAGCTGACCTCCTGATTTTTAAAGTTATGTACACACACACACACACACACACACATACACACACACACACATATATATATATATATATATATATATATATATATAATTGTGCATTTGGGTAGCAATCCCTCTTTTATACAATCTTCATTAAAGACGACTGAAAAGATTCTCCAATTAATCTTATTAACCAATTTTGCTTGTCTTCGTATTTGTGATTTCTTTTCTGGACAAAGTCTGTAAAAACTGTTCGATTGTTCTATATATCCGAGTGCTTTCGTCCATTTTTTTAGATTTTAGTGATTTTTTTGACTGAATGTGTAGATTTTCATATATGTTTCTATAGTGATGTTTTTTTTTTAAATTTTACCAACACAGTAAGCACAGTGTGGCTGTGTTCATAGTTGATCTTATTGAGTGTTGTTTTTTTTCTTTTTATTATTATTTTTATTCTTTATTATTTTTAAGAATTTTAATTATTTTTAGTCTTTTTCACATGTGTATGAAGCAATTCTGCTTGTTTTTCTACAAGTATTTTGCAGGTGAAGTTTAGAAGTTTTCCGAATATGCCGAAATGAGTCCTAATTAACGATGGTCAGAAAGGTGTAACGTGAATCGTCTGGATATGCAGAACTTTTAGACAGATTTTACACACTTTTGCATGTACGAACACAAGAACAATTAAATAAAAAGCTTAATCGCAGTGTCTTGTCAATCATCCTTAACGAAACCTATATAAAAGAGGGGTTGCTTCCCAAATACACAATATATATATATATATATATATATAGAGAGAGAGAGAGAGAGAGAGAGAAAGACGTTTCTCTGCATTTATTATTATAAAAATATTATAAGTTTATATATATATCTGAGATTAAGTTCGCACTGAAGTGTGAAACAGTTTGACGGTCTACTGCACACATTTTAAAACATTTGTGCAATATTCATAATTAAATTTATTAAGATTTTGTTCCAATTTTTTATTATAGACAGCTTCTAGAATTTTTCATTTATGTTCATTATTTTCATGAAAAGTATAAATGTATTTTTAACAAGAATTTTTCTGAATTGCGAATGTGGACAGATACACTGTTGTAAATGTTTAGAAATGTTGGACGCATCATTCAAATGAAAACGCAGCCGCCAAGACAACGTGGTCGTAGTGTGTCCAACATAAACATTATGTTTTTCCTTTGAAGATACAATCTCCCAAAGGATATTTAAATCCATAATTAATGTTGGTTTTCTGCAACACGTTAACTAGTGAGGCAGGGTCGTCACGAATGATTAAATTAGAAATACTAGATTTAGTGTAGTATATAATTAATTGTATTTTTTTTTATTAAGGTCTGTGGTGGAAATGTTAGTATTTATTAATTTTTTTAGGATATTCTCGTCTTGTTTAAAATTAGAATGTATTTAGCTGTGATATAAAAGATTGGGATTAGTTGAAGAAATATCATATTCTATTTGCTTTGTATTAAAATTTCTGATAGAACATCTTATTTGTTTGTCAAAAATATAATTAAGGAAGTTATTATTAATAAGATTTTCTTTTATATATTTTAGTTCACTGTAGAAAATCTGTTTTGTTGGTGAATTAAAATTTGCACGGTTTATTAGTTTGTTTTTTTATAAATGCTATTTTATAGTAATTTGGACATTCACTCTTATAGTTAAGAGTGCACGAATTTATGCTGGTAGGTTTTTAATATGGAGAGATAGTTGATTTATTGTTATTAGTGTCTATCAGTATATCTAGAAACAGAAAGTTATCGCTATTAAGTTCTAATATAAATTGAAGGACATTTTCGAAGTTGATAAATTTCTTTCGTATTCTTGACTAATATAGGAATATCATCGACGTATCTGAGATAGAGAGATTTTTTTAAATTGTTAAATATATTTGTAGAGTCGTATGAAAATTAGATAGGCAAGTATAAATAGAGAACAACTGGCGAACATGGGGTGGCTATGCCTAGCAAACGCTGTTGGTTTTCAGGACACAGTGAACTGGACTACGACTACGACTACAACTACGCAGAGAGATGGGAAAAACATAACAATATTAATTTCAAGATTAAACATTAAAATTAAATATGCCGATAGTCAAGAGATAGGTACCTAATACAAGATGGAGACTTATCTAACCTCCAAAATTCACTTCATATCAATTTTGGCCGACTTAATAAATGCAAATGCCTTATAATGGAAGACATTTACATTTTTCTTGCTCGTTTGATCAATAGTTGTGGAGTACGTTGTGCACATAGATTCCATGAATAGATAAAAGGATTTCGAAGCAATAAAACGTAAACGTCACGTGTTTAGGCGAAGCATCAACCCAAACGAAACCATACCACGAGAATATTCTCCTTACCACCATGGAACCGCAATCAATCTGCACATCTCCCTATTTACAATATAAATGGTTTTTATTCACGAATAAATTTATATTTCAAAATTGACATCAGCTCATCTCCCATAGAGATTCACCATAGTGAACACGCCTACACATATCTGCACTACGGATTTAACGTTGTCATGCCAATTCTCGTTATCAACTTAATGGCTTAATTGATGATGCTTGAAAGAGTTTAGATTTAATTATCTAGATCGACACATTTATTAATCTAAGCTTTGTATGGTATAAGATCACAAGAATGGAGCCCTTATTCATGCCCATGCCTCGGTATTTACTTTTTCCGTTGATTGTTTCATTTCTTAAAGCAACGTTTAAACATGTAATTCAGGATTGAAATTCGTATGCTAAACAACCCTATAAAATACCTCCATTAACATCTTGTAAACTATCTCGCTGTTCACAGGCTCAGGGGCGGGGGCTCAATATCCATGCTTTATGTTTCTACTACACACTCAATTCAAGTCAAGAAAATACCAGTGAGGATTGTGAACTTTAAGCTCTCAACACGTTAGACGTTGTCTCTGGTTTCAGTAGCAAATCGGATTTTTAGGAGATGCCCAAGCATTTGAATTCTGGGTTGTTTTTCTATTAGACTGGCTGCCAACAAAGGCTTAAAATCACAGTCCGTCTGACTGATTTAACCTATTTTTGTCCTATTATATGTATATAATTTATTTCGGAAACGGAACATTCCATTATCAGAAGAGTCAATCTATTCAACCTCCCCGAAATTTTCGGTAGCATTAATTACCTTCCTATTAATTACCATAATTGCTATGGTTATTATACATATATATTTTAATAATAGTTTTATTCATAATTTTGTGACAACCCGGTCGATGTGTAGGTAAGTACATGAAGAGGATGCCTACGTGTTTTTAATTTTGATATGTGTATATATTCTGCATTTATACTTACTCTTTACTTCAGTTACAGTATATCGATGTAAATTCGTATGAATACTCATATATATATATATATATATATATATATATATATATATATATATATATATATATCTGTCTTCAAGAACTCCGGCGACCCTCTGACCCTTCCAACTACTGTCCTATCAGTCTCCTTCCCTCTTCGGCAAAGTCTTCGAAGCTCTAATCAATACCGGGGTGGTTAACCACCTCACATCCCATAATCTGCTCTCAGACAAGCAATATGGTTTCCACTTTGCCCGATCTACAGCTGATGTGCTCACAGCCATCACTGAAACAGTCTACCGAGCTCTCCAAAATAATGGGGAAGCCCGAGCCGTGGCACTAGACATCTCCAAAGCATTTGATAGGGTTTGGCATGCCGGCCTTCTGCCTTATGGCATTACGGGTCGATTATATAACCTAATACAATCATTCCTGTCAAACCGTGAATTGAAGGGCGTTCTCAACAGATTCTCCTCCAGTTCCTATTCCACAAACGCAGGTGTCCCTCAAGGCTCCATCCTAGACCCCACTCTATTCCTTATCTACATAAATGACCTTCCTGACGCCGTAACTTCCCAAGTAGGCATCTACGCGGATGACACCACAATTTATTCCTGCCTCAAAAACAAATCTATTCTCGCTGACAAAACTCACCTTGCCGTGCGTTTCGAAAAGGACCTCCAATCGATTGTGAACTGGGGCATGAATTGGCTGGTCAACTTCAACGCTTCTAAGACAAAACTGCTCTCTATTAATCACCACAGAGAGCCTTCCCTTCCCTCCATTAGAATGTCTGACGCTCAACTTCTCGAGAAGCTACATTACAGCGGTGGTAAAGGGACTGAAGGCGAGGTACCCAGTCAGAATATTTATCATGAAAGTATTCATGGAAAAGTCAAAGAGAAGCTACATTACGGCGGTGGTAAAGGGACTGAAGGCGAGGTACCAAGTCAGAATATTTATCATGAAAGCATTTATGGAAAAGTCACAGAGAAGCTACATTACGGCGGTGGTAAAGGGACTGAAGGCGAGGTACCAAGTCAGAATATTTATCATGAAAGCATTTATGGAAAAGTCACAGAGAAGCTACATTATGGCGGTGGTAAAGGGACTGAAGGCGAGCTACCAAGTCAGAATATTTATCATGAAAGTATTCATGGAAAAGTCAAAGAGAAGCTACATTACGGCGGTGGTAAAGGGACTGAAGGCGAGGTAACCAGTCAGAATATTTATCATGAAAGCATTTATGGAAAAGTCACAGAGAAGCTACATTACGTCGCTTGGAAAGGGAGTGAAGGCGAGGTACCCAGTCAGAATATTTATCATGAAAGTATTCATGGAAACGTCACAGAGAATTTACATTACGGCGGTGGGAAAGGGACTGAAGGCGAGGTACCAAGTCAGAATATTTATCATGAAAATATTTATGGAAATGTCACTGAGAATTTACATTACGGCAGTGAGAAAGGGAGTGAAGACGAGGTACCAAGTCAGAATATTTATCATGAAAGTATTTATTTTATGGAAAAGTCACAGAGAAGCTACATTACGTCGCTTGGAAAGGGGCTGAAGGCGAGGTACCAAGTCAGAACATTTATCATGAAAGTATTTATGGAAAAGTCAAAGAGAATTTACATTACGGCGGGGAGAAAGGGACTGAAGGCGAGGTCCCAAATCCGGACCCATAACATGTATCATCATGAAAGATAAGATATATGATATGTGATAAAAAAACTATCGGATCTAGTGCTATAAAAAAAAAATTACAACACATATTAATTGGTCATTTAATCTCCTTCGAAGTCGTTCCCTTCTGAAGACACATACTTTATCCAGCGTCATTTTTGTTCATTGAAGCATTCCTGAAACTCCTTTTCTGGGATAGCGAGCAGCTGGCACGTGGCATTATCTTGGATTTCCTTGATGTTTTTAAATCCTGTTTCTTTCAAATGTTATTTGATTTTTGAAGTGGAAAATGTTGTAAGGGGCGAGATCTTGGAATATCAGAAGTGGAGAATATTGTACTTGTCTAAAAACTGTTGCACGCGCCATGGTCCCTGATGAAACATCTGTGGTGTGGTGAGACGACCACTCAATTCACACTTTCCTTCCAAACACTGGTATAAACAACTGAATTGAGCAAGAACGTTATAACTTAGTGTGCATGCGCGACAGAGTTCAAGGTCAACCCGTGCAAAGTGGATTCATTCTGTGTACTTTACCTCTGTTACCATAGTAACAGTCCGTATATTTTTTTGATCAGACTTCTTAGAATTCAAAATATGGAATTTTCTATTGTTTTGAAATATTTGGGTTAATGGTAATGGCAATATTAGCCGTTTCCTTATAAGAAAACTTTTGGTCTTCATTAACCGAACAGATAGTACAGCTGTCGGTTTGAATTTATAAAATCTTTCACTTAGAGGAATTTTTCGGGAAAATGGGTTTCTCAAGATTGCAAGTGTAAATACACGAATTGTTTTGCTGACAATAAAACAAAGACTGATTAACAAAAAAAAGAAATCAAAGATAATTCATTGATTTCGAGAAAATAGGTTGCTACGTGAAAAGCGAGCTGAACCATTTAAAATGGAGTAATTTACATTTGATGAATGGCGTTTACGTCATCAAACGACAAAAAAGGAAATTTAATTTGGGGTAAAGATGTTTTAACGATATCTATTGAGTTGATAAAGTGAGTGGCGTAAATGAAAAGACATAAAGAGAAAAAATAATGAAATGTTTGTTAAATAATTATTTTATTTCGCGTAACAAGAAAGGAAAGCATTTTGTTAATAGAGAAACCAGAATTAAAGTTATCACCTAAGTGCATTTCAGAAACTGATCAACGAACATATCAAAGGTTTCTGCCAATGTTTTCCACGTCGTGTGAACACAGATGAGAATAGAGGAAGCATTAAATTCCGAAAGTCTATGGAAAGAGACGATTTATTGTGTTAATAGTTGTTAGATATATGTATCTTTAAAACGTTTCGAATACCGATTTTCAGTGTATGCTCGTCCTTCCAACATATCTATATATTTACCATCTGTCCATTCTTAGAATATTGCTGCCACATATAGTCCGGTATCCCTGCTATTTAACTTGAGATCCTTGATAAAATCCAAAGAAGAAACGAAATATCATCGATCCTGATCTAGCGGCTCATCTTTAGTAACACTTTCCAACCGTCGAGACTTCTCTGTGTCTTTTCTATATATATTTTTCATGGTAACTGTTCGGATGATCTTTTCGTTATAGTACCTAGATTTTTAATTTAATTTTAAGCGTTGTACTAAACTGGGATCTAGATCTCGTTAATTTACAATTGAGATGTAGCTGTAAACGCTATGCTAACAGGTTTTGTTTCGCACTTCTCGCTTGTGGAACTCTCCGGCTCAATGCTTTCCAGCCAACTTTAATCCGCAAAAAAAAAAAAGGAAATGGAATGTCAATCGCTATCTACTATCTTCCTGATCACTCTTTTCTCTTCCCGCTCATTATTACTGTTTCTGTTTCTAATTCTTCCGTAACCCCTTGTGTCTTAGTGGCTTTACAGCCTTGCTTGAGATGAAACCGATTTTTAAAAAAATTAGCATTTCATGACCGTGTGATGATCTCTGTTCAGCTTATTTGAATGAGTTTCAATGGTTAATTTTATTAGCAGTGACCGTGAAAAAATTTCACGGTTTTCCTATTTGAATGTTATGATGAATCATAATTCTTAATGTTATGATGAATCATAATTCTTAATGATTGAATTATCTCCGTGCGAGTTCCACGACTATGAATTAACTGTGAAAATTCCCCTATTGCATTGTTAAATATCTGAGCTTAACAAATTAAACAATATACTGAAATAACGATCACATAGGGAACATAGCCTACATACGCCGCTTGCCCGAAGAGGGGCTGGAAGACGTGGACTTCCAAAAAGACGTTTGCGTGCATGTGATTATTTAAGAATGTATTCAAAACTGATGTTTTCCATTTCATTGAAGTATATATTAAACGTATGAGAGTGTTAACACCTACATTATCTTTCCTTTTTTTCTTTCTTTTCTTTCTTTTTCTTTCTTCCCTTTGTTTCCGTCTTCACTTTATACATTCGTTCTACCCTTTATTTCATTCTTTATATTTTGTGTTTCTCGATAAAAACAAAGCATACGTGATATATACTTTTCATACAACTTCAATCGCATTGAAAACGGAATGGTTCATTATTTATCTGCGATAATGTCAGGCATTAACGTACCTGCTATTTTAGTATTTTGCTAATTAATTGCGGAAAAGACAGAAACATATTGATATTACTTTCATCATAATTTCAGTTGTTTTTATCGCAAAGACCATTGAAGAATACTGGTTTGGAGACGATAGATATTTTATTAATGTCTCGTTGCTTTTGGTTGATATAAATAGCTTCAATATCGATTTACTAAGAGTAGTTTAGATGTGGTACAAAGCCAACATTATGGAGCACCTAATAAGTAGCTTAGTACTCAGTTCTAATTTAACTAGTGATACAAGTGCCCGTAAATAGCATCAATAAAATCTCGACTTCCGGATTTATAGAGTATTTCAATATTGCCTTTTGATGGGATCCTTAATTTTTTCATAGATCTTGTGTTGAATATATATATATATATATATATATATATATATATATATATATATATATATATATATATATAATCAATTAAAAATATGAAAAATTAACTATTTGTCAAAAAACGGTTATAGTGATCAAGGCAATTTCAAATAACAGAAACACAGAGCAATTTAAGACATAATTTTACAGGGAAAATGCTTTCAGACAGTAAGCTAGACTTTACGTATATACCCTACCAATATATCATGAATCAGTGTCATGGAATAAGGTTTATTATTCAAATCAGAGTCCAGCAGTAGACGGAGAAAAGGGATACCTGTCTGTGTGTCTGTCTGTCTGTGTGTCTGTCTGTCTGTCTGTCTGTCTGTCTCTCTCTCTCTCTCTCTCTCTCTCTATATATATATATATATATATATATATATATATGTGTGTGTGTGTGTGTGTGTGTGTGTGTGTGTGTGTGTGTGTGTGTTAGGTGTTGCAAAAACATTCAAGTATAAAAAGCGTTTGGAACAATAAAATTATGTGCAATTTTTATATTCCTTAACTCCTACCAAACTGAAAAATATTAGGATGGTGGAAAAACTTAATAAAAATTAATTCAATCTTCCTCGTCGGCTGTATTAACTGAAAGATTTTTGAAAGAATGGTCGCTGCCAAAATATATATTAATTAATATATATATATATATATATATATATATATATATATATATATATATATATATATATATATATATATATATATATATATATATATATATATATACATATATATATATATATATATATATATATATATATATATATATATATATATATATATATATATATATATATATATATATATCTACCTCTCTACGTGTGTGTGTGTAATAGAATTCTCTTTGCAACAATCCTTGGTTGAAATCCTGATAGTATTTATTGTTGTTGAAGTTATCGCCTTTTCTGCCGAGATTTACAAAATCTACGTTTCGTTCAATTCCGCGAACAAATCGATAAAATTTGAATAAGCTGATTTGTTTGATAAATATAATTCGATAAAAACATAGTTCGCTGTCTAATAGTTTCTTTAATTCAATTTCATTTTATAGGACTTCATGTTAAACAATATTTTTAAATTTTTTTTTTTTTTAAATTTTAACAACGAAGAATAATTTCTTAAGATTGCAACTTACAACTGGTCATGCATAAATATTTTTCTAGGTCTAAATTCCAAGTTTTTGAAGCATTTGGACTTGTGATTTGCTTATAATTCTCGCAAACGCAGAGCGAACTGGAAATTGGATGCTTGTATATAAAAACTTACAGTAAAGATATGCAAAAAGCAATATTTCTGTTTTATTAAATAGTTTGTTTTTATTTTATTCATTAAATTGTTTTCAAAATACTGGGAGTATTTTGCGTGTTAAATAATAAAACTTTTAATTTTTCCACCAAAACTAAGGAACATTTAATCTACACACTCTAGTAAAACCAACTGTACTTTGTACACCTTTATCGGTTTGCACTTCACCCCAAAATTTACTTTCCATCGGTCAATGTATGGCTATTGTAGAGGGTGTGACAAACGGACTAACGGAATTCACAGAACTGTGTGTGTGTGTGTCTGTGTTGTTGTTATTGCGGCATTCTGTTTGATTCTAAAAGAAATTTTGTTATCTCAAACCAGCCCCTGCAGTCGCCTCTGTATATCATCAATTTAACGACATTATAAAATTTCCGCGGCAGTGTCATCATCTCTGCCCTTTATGGACACAAACCTATTGCAGACCAACTTATTCGAACGTATATAATTGCTTTCAGAGACATCAATCTAATCATATTCCCAGAGATTTTGGGTAGCACTTTATCTGAGACAATTGTTTAATTACCTTCCAATTACAGACCATAACTGATTTGGTTATTACCTGGATATCTTATAAGGATAAATAAATTAATATATATATTTGGTGGCACGTATTATGTGTGAATGCAAGTACTGGGTGTAACAGCAAAATTGTCCAAATCGTGTAACAGCATAACTGCCCATCTCTAAAAAATTTAATATCTAAAAAATCACTAAACTAATTGAATTTCATTTTTCTAGGTTTTTTTTTATCTGAAAAGTTGTTTAACCATGTTACACCATTTGCCGTCAGAATCACTGAAAAATCCTTTGAGTTGTTCAGCTAGAAAGAGAACAGGATAAAAATGTTTCATGTCAATCCCACTGTCTTCACAACTGAGCAATGGCAGGAGGAAAAAGATCACTAAGGCCTTCAGTAATAGTACCAACATACATACTCTGGCTTTCATCTTCAAAGTCCATTCAAGTACCATCAAGAGGACGGGGAATTAGTTTTAAAAAGAGTGAACAGTAGAGAGGAAAGCAGGATCAAGGGATCACAAGAGGAAAAGGGATCGTTATTTCAACTTAGAGCTAAAGAGATCAATTAGAAAAGATCCAACTCAATCCATAAAACGATTGGCACGTGATACAGGAGATCGGCTATGACAGTTCAAAGATCAGTGAAAAAAGACTTGAAAATGAAATCGTACGTGAAACGTGTGAGACATCTTGTTATTCCAAGACAGAAAGTTAGAAGGTTAGAGAATCAGTTGGAAAATCGCTCTGGAATTCAAAGCTTAATCTAACAATTGGACAATTTTGCTGTTACACGATGTGGACAATTTTGCTGTTACACGATGTGGACAATTTTGCCGTTACACCCGGTACATGAATGCAAGATTACTCGTTTTTCTTTCTTTGTTGTATGTACATTTTCTGCATTTATATTTACTCTAGTTTCTGTACATAAATTTGTTAAAGTGCGTATGTATATAGAAATATAGACAGACTCTGCGTATGTATTTATATAAATGTACATAGAGAGAGAAAGAGAGAAAGTGTCTGAGTCTGTGTCTCTGTGTGTGTCGATGCATCTGTGTGTGTGTCGATGCATCTGAGTGTGTGTGTATGTGTGTGTGTGTGCGCGCACGCGCGTGTGTGTGTAAATGAATGAGAGAGATTGAACGGAGAATGTAGGTCTGTTGTTTTTAACGCCATATCAACCTTTCTGGGTTATTTAATGCTGAAATCTAAATGTTTAGTATACAATTTTGCTTTATTGTTTTTAGATAATAATGGTGTTACTGATACAAGACTTACTAATTAACCCATAGCTGAGGGGGAGAAGAGGTGGATTCATCCCTTTTTCAAGGCTATTTGCGCGTAAGTGAATATAACGAACCCAGTTATCCATTACACCACCCACACATACAAGCTTACAGCCCCTGGTATTCCCAAGCAGTCCCTCATCTAGGTACTGATCAGGCCCGACGTTGCTTACGTTCAGTGATCATACGGAAACCGGTGTTTCAACGTGATGTGACCGTAAGTCTATGAATGAATGTGTGAGAGTGGAAGAAAGTTAATGAGTGTGAGAAAGAGAGTCAATGAGTGTGTTTGAGAGCGTGAGATAGTGAATGAATGCGAGAAAACCAAAAAGGAATGTGTGTGAAAGAGGGTGAATGAGTGTGAGAAAGTGAGTAAATTTGTGTGTGAGAGAGAGGAAAAGTGAATGAATGAGAGTGAATCATTTAGATTGAAAGAGAGTGAATGAGCGTGAGAAAAAAACAGTGTATGAGTGAATGAGTCAGATGGAGAGAAAGAGAGACAATAATAACAATAAAGATATTACTTCGCCAAGAATACAATCAACCTGGATATTTCCAGTTGATAAAGACTTCAAGACAAACAATCCCTGCAAATAAAGTATTCCGCATAAAATGACAGAGCAAGGGTAATTATTAACTATTTATTTAAAGTAAAGGAGTTCACTGACATTTTTTAAATCTGCATTCTGAGGTTCATGGAAGTTTCATCCAAACATCATTAGAATTTATTGAGAACCGAATTTATTTTCATACCTTATTTTCTTTTTATGATCTGGAATAGGATAAGAACTATGAAATATGAATATATAGACACATTATGTATAGGAATAAACTGTATGTTAACATTCAGATACACGTCTTGATCATCCAACCAAGCCTTGTTCTAAAAATCATATTCTAACGTAAAACTGACATTCCCAATGCAATGCTAATTCCTATGACCACACTGTCTTTATAAATACTTCCCGCTCTCAATATTTAAAATTTTAAATAATACATATGTGAAAGTTTAAGTTAGTTTTCTGTCAATATTGCAAATATTAAATAATGTGTTTTAGAGTATGTCCGTGTGTGTGTGTGTGTTTAATTGATTGATTTGTTTGTTTAACGGCATATCAACACCTTATGGGTCATTTCATGTCGAAAATTAATTTTCTTGAGAGCTTTTCAAGTAATAAAAATATGTTCACATTTGAATACATGGTAGATGATATTCAAATACTTTTTTCATATACATTTTCTTGTGGACACAATTACTATATTTGTTATATATTGTAACTTTTTTTTACAAATTGTAGGATATAATATGGATTAATGTCATGAAAGAGTTCTTTCATGTTGGTTGTTTAGTTGATTTTGTTTAGCGACATATCAACGTCTATGGGTTATTTAATGCCGAAATCTAAATATTTTGAACACAAATGTATTCTTTCAAAAAATGTTTTGTTGGGTCATTTTGCTATAAAATGTATTGTTCGCAATTTTACTATACATAAGCATTGTTACTATAAATAGGTATAATGTATTTTTATACTTTCATAGTGTTTTTTTTTTTTTTTTTTTTGGTGGGTTACTATTTACCCATAGCTGGAACCTCTAACAGGAGCTACCACCTCGGGTCAGGGTGGACCAGGGAAAATCAGCAATTAGGAGGTGGTTTCATGCT
Source organism: Acanthosepion pharaonis (assembly GCA_903632075.3). Classification (NCBI taxonomy): domain Eukaryota; kingdom Metazoa; phylum Mollusca; class Cephalopoda; order Sepiida; family Sepiidae; genus Acanthosepion; species Acanthosepion pharaonis. The sequence continues at coordinate 395,961 of CAHIKZ030005036.1, read as the reverse complement.
CCTCAAAAACTCCAATCTCCCGATCAAAGGCCTTACTGCCGGATGTAGTTGTAGTTTATTGTTATACTCAAACTGTGTTGAGTGTACGTACGAGAGACTGTTGAATACTTATCGGCCTGATTAAAAGGGTACTAATAATAAACAATATTTGCTCATTTGGTTAAACTGTAGGCATATATGCATGTGTGTAAATGTATGATTGTGTTTGTGTGCGTTCATGTTTGCGTATATGTTTTTACGTGTATGCAAGTGTATGCATGTGCGTGTGTATATATGCATCTACATATATGTCTATGTGTGATTGCGTGTGTTTGCAGTTTATCGTCTCTTGTGTGCATTCTTCACAGCAAATTTCGATCATCTCCGCTGAACGCACTTCTTCCTTTTTTTTTTGGCCATTTTTTTCTATTCTTTTTTTCTTTTCTTTTTTTTTTTTCTTGGTTACTTTTTTTTTTATAATTTATTTATTTTCCTGCTTTCGCTAATCTTCATTCCAATGTCCTTGACATTATGTCATTTGGCGGCTTCCATACTTTTTTCTCAACTAATCCTGCGTAGAAGTCTTAATCACTTGCTTCAGCGTCGCATCTAAAGTAGAGATTCGGATAGGCGCGTGGGTGAAAGGAGAGGCGAGGAGAGACTGGAAACCCAGCAGGATAGGACAGTGACGTGTCTCGCATTGCTGGTGAGCATTTAATACACAAGCCATCATTTCGATAACTTAAGGTTTTTGATTATTAAATGATGAAAAAAGAACAGTTAAAACAACATTGCAAAAGTCGGTGTGATACTGTAACAGTAATTTTACCGATGTAAATGGTAACACTGTCTTTGCTGCCATAGTCATAATTACAATGGAACAAGAATAATATTCAAAGAACGGTCTGTTATGTTATCTCTCCTGACCAGGCAGCTCGACTTCAGTCACTTTCGCACAGACGTGATGTAGCTTCTTTTGTCTTTTCAACAAATATTTTCATGGCAATTGTTCTGATGATCTAATTTCCCTAGTGGCACAACTACATGAATTGAATCCTACTTAACCGTTGTAGTATTCAACTAGTTAGATATAACTATCCGTTATATCCAAATAGTTTCCTTTCTCGCACTTCTCGCATGTGGATCTCCCTTCCGAATTCTTGCTTTCCTGCCAACTACAATCTTCAAAACTTCAAATGTAACGTCAATCGCAATCTTCTGTCTTCCTGAAACTTGTTCCTTTATTTACCTATCGCCACTTCTCTTCACTAAAGTATCTTTATTCTCTTTCACTAACTGTAAGCCGCTGCGTTATAGTGGCATTATCGCTTTGCTTGGTGTGAGAGGATTAAAATAAAATATCTACTTGTAATCAGTAGAAACATGGCGGACAATAACAGAGCAGTGCTAAAAATAAGATCTAGACGTGGTATACCTAGACATAGGCAGTGGGACGGGAAAAGTTTACCCCCGTAGATTAAATAAAGGTTTCAGTTCAGAATTCCTTATAAGTTATCTGGATTGATGAAACGTTCTGATAGCAACAACAATGACTAGGAAAATAGTCCGAGTGTAAATATTGTAAAATTTCTTTAGAAACAAAGAAAAGCGTTCCGAACTGCTAGGTAATATCTAATCTCCGGTAAATTTTGAACAATATCTTTGCAGATGAAGAAACTTGAAGGGACATAGACGTAGTTCTGCCAAGGAATGAAATGAATATAAGGAAGCTTTATGTAGAAAAAGAACTAAAAGAATATTTACACTTACAATCAAAAACAGGGATCGGAACTTTCTAGTAGAAATGATGAAGAAAAGATAATCTAGATAATTTAACTCTCACAAGATATGCAGGATATTTTTTTTTTGAAAGCTAAGCCGGAGGAAACGGCGAGGTACTTAACGTGTTTTTCTGTGAATGTATGACAAAACAAAGGCAAAAATGGATAGTAAATTGCATTTTAGCTAAACGGGTATAGCACGTCAGACTCTAGTAAATTGGCAATATATATATATATATATATATATATATATATATATATATATATATATATATATATATACAACAAAAAACAGTAAGTTATGGGGATCCATGACCACCCTTCCTGAAGGACATGTCACATATGGAGAAGAATGTATAGCGTAATCAAAGGCTTACTACTCGTGCGAAATCTCTAAAAAGCCAATAAAAGGAAACAGTAAACCTTATATGAGATGATAACAAATGATGAAGTCAAACGTGTCATCAACTGATAATCATGACTTAAAAAAATACAAATAACCTATCAATGGGTTAATGATTACAATATAGTTAATGATTAAAGTTAGACATTTTGACGGCCGTTTTTGAGTATAGAATCCAGAGGTTAGCAGTGAATATTTCGGAGACAGTAGGAAAGCGTAGTTCAGGTTCGCAGTGGATATCGCAGCAAAGTAGCAGAGCGTAGTTCTTCCTTATTCATCTTCACCAGACAAGTTGGCACTGGTCATTCCAGTTGGAAAACAAAGATTGCCGCCTTTATACACGACGGATACAATGTCCTGCGGCTTCTGATTGGTTAATCTTCTATTGGAAGACGATAAAGGGATTTAAGTCATTTTGACTAACTCACTAGTTACACGCATGTATACACAAAAAACTGTGACAGTTATGGCTGCACAAAGCCGAAAATATGGGGCATCGAACTCACTACTCAGTCATAATTGTCCTAGAGAGACAAGTTTGCTAATACATTACACTACGTCGAGGTGCCTTAGTGGTTTTCTAAGCGTAACTTAGATATGGCACAAGGTCGAAATTATGGGACCCACAGTGATGATCGAACTTGCTAGTCGTAACTGATCTAGGGAGACAAGCTTGCTAACCACTGCACCACCTCAAGCTTTTAGCAGTTATAATAATTACGATTTCACCAAAATATGAACTTGAATTAGTGTTTCAGTGGCCGAGCATGATTGCAGATTATTTACACTGTTTATATTCACCATTGTCCTCATCTTTGTTGTTTTTTATCACAACGCTTAGGCCGTTGTGCTCTCCAGCCTACCTCAAGTGTATATCTATCAATCTAGGTAACCTACAGGGATTTCTGAATTTAACCCTTCGCTTAATCTCCGGAGGCAGACTGTTCTCGTACCATTGCTCATGTCTAGGGATATCGCCTCGTTCAGTTATTACTCAGCTATTTCCACAGGACCAAATAGGTAAAAAAAGTTGGTTTGTGGATTTGGTGACAACGTGGTTGTGAGTTCAATCTCTGGGTCGAGTAGAGTGAAATTGCGCTCAGTGGAAACTGGTGAGGAATAACTAAACAGTAGTAAATATAATAAGAACTAGATAATACGCTTGGACATGGCTAGTGGAACGAGGACAGTCTGCCACCAGAATTAAATAACCCAGATCGATATATATCAAGGAAGGTTGGACAGCACAACGACCAAAAGGTTGCGGTAACAACAACTAAGATGAGACCGATTAAATA